>WMED01000039.1:29056-53319 GCA_019650415.1 Pipa parva
ACAGTCTCTGCGAGCTGATGCAAAGAGCGCATAACAGTCTCTGCGAGCTGATGCAAAGAGAGCATAACAGTCTCTGCGAGCTGATGCGAAAGATCCGGAGCTCACTTCGCACATTGCTGAATTACCCCCTTACTATCTTAAAGGTGGAGAAGGAAAAAAGTATTACATTTCTAGCAAGAGAGAAAGAGCAAATGCTGAATTAAGAAAATTAAAATAAGCAGAATAGGAGAATTGCAGGAAAGGGGCTATTGAATAAAATACACTGTAGAAGTTATATAAAGGAACACATAACTAAAGCAGGAGATAAAAACATAGAGACCTAGGTTTCTGTAAAAAAAGTCTCCTTGAAAAAAGTTGCCAGTGAAAAGTTGTGGTGGTAAAATTCAGTTGTGAAAAGTTGCAGCGACAAATTGCAGTGACAAAAGTCACTGCAAACATTATTTATCAAGCCCCTTGCATCACATTTCAAGTTGCATTCGAAAAGACACTCCACTGAAATTCATGTAAAATTTTAATGCTGCAGCTTTTTCTGATATACACAAAATGTGCGTTTAAAGAAACACAAAGGACTATCACCAGCATGACTAAAATCATTTTTGATTGCTATATTCTCACCACATGCAAAGGTGTGTGTAAATAAAGTGTGACCATCAAGTACAATGAGATAAAATAAAAATGTATTCCATATATCTCAAAAAACATATAAACAAAGATATCATTCCCTCTTACTGACCAGGGGCATCCCCTCCAGTCTGTACCCCAACAGAAAAATGCAGCTACTGAGGGCATAACACACCATCAGCCAATATGTATTGAGTATCACATATACACTGAATAAATAATGTATCAGATATACATATATTTGATGTTGATATAGTATCATAGAAATGGATGATACTGCATCCACCTGCAACTCATGTGATCTAGTTCCACACACTGCCATGCCCTATCGGGTCTGAAGTGCAGGAGATTTAAACATGAGCATGGAATATTTTCAGTTCATTTACGGTGTGATTTGCTGATGCCAACATCCATTTCATCCACTGGATCACATTCCCAGAAAGTCCTCCAAACAGCAAATATTAAAACATGTGGAGTCTGTCATTCTGTGTAGGACCTAAACACATTTTTCTCAGCACTCCCTGGTCTTCATCTGGGTCATGCAGTTTGTCCACTTGTACTCAAGTACTTAATCTAACCCTGGGCTCAGCATATATGTTTGTATGCATGTATGTATATTCTTTGACTAAATTTTTAGTTAACCCTTTATAAATTGGTCATTATCAAAAAAAGTCGTGGTAAAAAAAAATTGCCAACAAAAAATCCCAACAATAAAACTCATCACTGAAAAAGTTAAACAAAAAACAAAGTCTGAATAGTTTTCAAAACTTGCGGAAAGGAAGAAATGACCTTTATAAATTTCCCCCATCATTAGAGTGTGTATTACACAGATTCAAATTCCTTGTAAACTGTAGACTGAATTGCTATGCTACTCCTTCAGAAGTGTCATCTTTTGTCCATCTGTCATTATAAATCTTTGTTCAGTTACTGGTTAACTTATTTGAATTACTTTATTTGAAAAGCTTTGAAAAGGCCACAGTTCTAATGAACTGATATAAATAATTCTCAAAATATTTGTGTTTTGCTAAACCGTTACACTCTCTCTCATGGGAAGTTACTACGGTTAAATTGCTACCAAGATTTTCACCATAGTGCGAAGTGAGGTCCGGATTCTTCACCTCACTTCGCACAGACTGTTATGCGCTTGCTGATGTCCTGCACTTTGTCATGTTTCTCTGGGTAGTAAAATGCTCATTTGCACTCTCATGGGATAAAGTGGATGTTAAATAAGAATGAGTAATCAATAGCTTCTGTCACAAATGTATTTTTAAAAACTCTAACCAATATGTTCATACCAAGAAACATTTGTGGACACCCAATCATTTCCTTTGACCCCAAAGGTAAAAGCTATAAAATGAGGCAAATATTAGAATCATAGTATACTTTTCCAACACATACAGACAGGAAATTCAATAACAAGGGCAATAATTGACTGAGGTCTTGAAACCTATTGCAACCAGTCAGCAGTTGGCTTCCAGAAATTGTAGCTGCACTATAACAGTGAATGCTAACAGTTGATAGGTTGCTATGGGTTACTAGAATTCTGGAAAAATTTCCACTGATGATGAATTACCCTAAGAACCTGTTATTGTCAAAATTCTTTCTCCAGTGAGTCTGATGTATGCAGAAATGCACTAAAATATGTAGATTGGTTAGAGATTTTCTTAAGGAGTCAGAAGATAATAGTAGCTAATAGTATAAAGTAAGCATAAATACATTTGATTCACATTTTTTTAATTCTAATTACCCTATCCTTTAAATATATAAGGGGGTTATTTGTCAAAGTCTGAATTTCAACAAGCATAACAAATTCGTATCACTTTGGGTTGCTATGTTAGGACAGATGCAATTTCACTTCTCCACTACACAGCATATTCACTTGAAGAAGAAGCAAATGCTATTCAACATGTAGTTAGTCAGACAGAAGTGGACACATATTTATGCAAATTCAGCAGTGCAAAGTGAAGTGGTGTCATCTTCTCATGATTCTGCTGAAAGGAAACAATGTCACCAGCACTATCTCTTTTAATATTCATGTAGAAACACTATTAATAGACCGAATTGGTTAATGAAGGACAAGAGCACCAGCAAAAAACAAAACCCCGCCCCATCACCCCACTAATTCGCCACTTTGAAGGCAAATTTGGAGTACTACACCTTGCGCCTCCAGCACTTGATAAATTTGTCCATTCAGTGTCAGACTGGCCCATCTGGCATGCCCATCTGACTTCCTCTGTTTCCTCATCACCTGATGCAGCTGGCACATGGTCTCCCAGCTGTTCCACTATACTCTAGTTCGACACTGGGTCCATAACTTTGCATTCATCATTAGCTTCCAAATAAGTTACAGATTTGCCATATCAGAAGTTGGCTTTTATAATTTTAGTTCTACTGTACCAGTGAATGCTAACACTTAGTTTCTTTGGGTTATTAGACCTCTGCAAAGATTGCCCTTGTTAATAAATTCCCCAAAATGGTATTACACAGTGGTTAGGTTAGGTTAGGTTAGGTTAGGTTAGGTTAGTTTTGCTCCCGTGATTAGCGAACAGTAAATACATGCTATTGTAAACAGTTTAGCAGTAGCTGGCAGACCAGAACTGAAAAGTGGATAGCCCCCTGTGGTATAAGTGTAAATCTTTGTTGCAGTTAAGGAACCTTAGAAAACACTGGTACAAGGTGTAATTAACTCTTTCAGTCCATACTGGCAGTGTACATCTGTGACATTTTGAGTAACACGCAGTATTTATTGTTAAAATGTATCATACTAAACTGTTTTTGCAAAAGAATTTCTAGTGCCTACATCTCCAATCTGTAAATGGTGTCCATTACCCTGATACAGTGCTAGTCTGGCAATGTTATATTTCTATATGCTGCATCTTCAAGGTGACTACAGAGTATTGTGCAAAACCTAGTCAAAATAGCATTACATACGTTTTGTTCTCAAAGGGAGAATGAGGATGGGAGTACAATATGGAGAAGGAATAAATCAACCTTAATTAGTGTTAACAAGTATTTTAATTTGTTGTTGTCATTGTAATTCCCTTTACATATTAACTCTATTTAACTTACAACACGTGTATGATAAATCTAAGAATGCACTTGTAATTACCACAATTTTTGTAACATCATTAGACTTTTAATGCCATTAGGCTTACTATGAACAATGTATTTAAATATTTTAAATTATTTACCTTTCTACAGCAGCAAAACTGTCTTTCAGCCAATTACAATGAGATATTGGCTCAAAATGAGCCATTCACAATGTGTTTATTTCTCTACATTTACAATTAGTAATGCTATTAATGGCTCCTGTACTTAGTGTTACTAATTATATTGCTATGAACTAAGGGTGTTAAAAATAGCAAAACACCATCAACTTCCAATTAATGCTTAATGAACGCCTATAAACCAGGCATTGTAATAAATTTAACTGTTATTGTATTGTGGATTGTTGTACTAATCACAAAAAATATATGTAATTAAACCTAAGAGAAAGGTGATGGTTGAAAACATATTTCACTTGGTAACACTGCATCTGTATACATTGAGGACATGGGTTATATAAGTGAACAGCAAAATTAATTTTGGAATATTAGAAGACTAATCCCAATCCATTAAAAGTTTAGGTCACAACAAAACATACAGTAACAAAATGATTAACAAATAGACATAAAAAATAGCTCTAGTCATAACTCAAATTCTATATAAAAGATAATGCAAGCATACTGTAGAACTAAAATGTTGCATTGATTAAGACCAGTGTAACTATACATAATTACTACTTCCTTTTATTTGACTAATTATACATTGTCTGTTCCAACTCATGAATAACTACCATTTACAGAACTTACTGGCTACTAGTTAGGTCAAGACACATCATTTACATTACAGAAGAATATATCTTCTACCTATGTCACCTTCTTCACCAGAAAAATTAGGCAAAAATTTTCATTTTGATTTTCTTTATCATTAAAACAACACATCTTTAGCCTTTATATCTCATTTAATATGGTATCATTATCCTTGGATCATTTGGATTTTCCTAAGTGTCTTTTCCATACCATTAAAACCAACAACTGTAATTGTTTTATCTAAAGTTAATAATATGTGTGTCCTCAAATGCGTGGATTCTCCGAGCCACTGGAGTTTAATGCAGCTTCCTTTCAGTGTGAACTTAACTTCTGGGTACTCACTGTTCATAAACTCAAATGAAGTCTCTCCATGTGGCTGCTGACGTTAAACTAAAGGATAGCCAAGATAAAGGCCACAGGTGAGGAGGGTCTACACTGGTGTCTGTAAAAAAGGCATTAACTGAAGACAGCAAATATATATAACAACTGAAGATGGTAAATGAGTGCAGGAAAAACTGATCTTTAAAGAGGAACTAAAGTCTCATAATAAATCACATGTTCATTTAACCTATATGCCAGCAACACAGTAAACCCACAATGTTTCCTTCTAAGACACCTACTTGATCATTTATGCTTCTTTTACTTGCAGAATTTCCTGAGTGTATCTCAGCCTTTGTAGCAATTCAGATTCAGCCCACTACTAAAAAAGCTGAAGTCTGAGGCACTGACTTCTACAAAGCATGCGTGAAGACTATCACTCAGTGTATGTTTTATTAACATACAAAGTTTATTGGACCATGTAGCATCCCGCAATGAGTCAAACACTATGTATGATAAAGTATCGGGGTTCATTAGCAAATTAATGATGATTTAACATGGAGACCATGAAATACTTGTTCTATAAAGTGGCATTACAGCCAAAAACTACTGATTTACTGCTTCATAATATAGCGGGTTTAAGCTGACAGACTCTATACCTTTAGCATATCAGTATTGGTTAGGGTACATTATTTCTTCTTTAAAGAGAAGACTTCCAGCAAGGATACAAACTTCTAGCTCAGGTATAGGCTCAATAAAACTGAAAACCTTTTATAGGTAGCCAGTTCTTCTGACTTAATCAAGTTTCAGTAAAAAGGAAAAGGAATGTGTTGCTGTGACTTATTTACAAAAGGTAGTGACTAAAAGTGAGGAAACCCAGAGTCTGACACCTTTACATATTGTATGACATTTAAAAACCTGAGCAATGCTTTATAGCGATCAAGATTAAACTTCGTCATGTCTCTAGCTATTAGAATCAGACCTGACGCAACCTACAATCTTTTTTTCAAAAGGTTCCTTTCCTGGAAGTCACATTTCTTTCTTAGTATGTTGTCCAGTGCATAGTAATGTGGACTTTTAGGCTGTCATCAATCCTAACTCAGTGATTAGAATTCTGAAAGACAAATTAGATGATGGATGTTTCATTTCATGTGCTAAACTGCTCAGGTCATGCATAAATATTATACTTGAAACAAGTATTTAATTCTCTCATAGATTTATGCAGGTTGTAAAAATACTTCCCATGAATGAGATAACAGCAGGATGTGTCTCTCTTCAGAATCACTTCCAATGCTAATAATTAGGAACCAGTAGGTGTTATATGAAAAACATTACTTGGCACAACCTTGCTATTCAAAGAGCTTCTCGCACACCTATTCCCAGTGACAACAACAGAAATAGAAACCTGGTTTTAAAAATGAGATCCTGGTTGTTCACTCAACAGCAGAACTGCTATTCCAAAAAAGAACTATGGTTTGACCATCTAAACTTAACTTAAAACAATATCTCTTTAAAACTTAACTGCTTTAGTTTAAGGCTGAAGACTAATAATTAAAGAAGCTTTCTGTGCATTGCTTTCCAAGAAAATGAACTGGAATTTCAGCCGATAAGTGTGCTAAACCACACTCTGGTGCTCCAATAGAATAAATAGCAACAGAAGTAAAAAAAAGTTAATTATTACGATGTCTATGGTTTTTTTATTTATACTATTTAGAAGTATATGATTTAGACATATAACAAATGATTGTGTGCCTCTTTGTATCTAACAAGTATAACAAGGGTTAATATGAATGGGACAGTTACAGCCAAAAGTATAAATGGGAGAGCTGTACTAGTTACATTTTGACAATGATTAAGTACTCTGTTACCAAGGAAATCAGTGTCTGCCTAATGTTATGAAGATGTAACATTAGAGAGAACTCTTACATTTTTAAAAAAAAAAACAACAACACTACGCTCCACCCCATCCAGTAGGAATAGCACTGCACTGATTTACCCTGAGCCACTCTTCCCACAGGGTGGGAGAACAGGTTTTATTATATTTTTTTAACAACTACACTCATCTATAATATAATCATTATATCATTTGACCTTTTGTGTGTTGTGTTTTCCTAAGTTTGAGATTTACATAAATCACATTTTGGTTAGTGCAGCCTGGTAAACGTAATAGCACAATGAATATGCAATTTTATGAATGTTGTACATTTTTTGATCATCACAAACAGATAGCACAGTGATGTTTAAATATGGGGCAGAATCAAAATAGGATTATTTTAAAAAAGCAAAATTAGAGAATATAATATCCCTTTAAGATGTGCCCCTAGGAAATTTAAAGTATCCTCTCAGAACAATACAAGCAATGCCATTTTCAAACCAGGTTACAATGAAAATAGGCCAAATGTTCTGTTTAATTAAAGTGAAATGTTGCCATAAAGTGTTACCTTATGTAGCAGAACAAGTCTCTAAACATGCCCCAGATAATGCAACCTACCTGTATACATACAGATACAGAGTATATATCTTAAGAAATAACCTAATTGCAGCATATTGCCTTAGGCATACCCAGAGTCTGATTCCAAAACACCTCAGATATCCCTCAGTTACAATATAATGCAAAGTGTATAATGTATACAATATCTCAATACTATGCCAATTGTAAAAAGTCAGGTCCCAGTTACTGTGCAAAGTGCAAAACAAATAATCATACATTCCCAGTTGTTCCAAGATATGCCCTGGTGGAGGAATTGCCTAAGACAAATCCAGCCTAAAAACTGTATAGTAACTGAAACATGTATGTATAATTTTATTTATAAAGCACCACAAACATACACAGCGCTGTACAGTTCAGAATAAAAATAAAATACAGACATGGGAAGTTGCGTTAAACAATACAGTATAAGATCACAAGGATACATCACTTTAAGTGCCATGTTGAGGTTGACACAAGAGGTTGGAGGTCCCCGTAGAGCTTACAATCTAAATGGGAGGAAGACTTACATACACAGACAGGTAATAAGAGCTGTGACAATGTGTTGAAACACAAATCCATAAATAAATATAAATATTAAGCATAAATGGATAAGTACTAAATAAAATAAATACATAAAAATCAGTGCTAGTTCTCCAAAAGGTAGGATTTCAGTTTGGTTTTAAAAGTGCAGAGGGAATGTTCTTGGTGAAAATAAAGGGGTATAGAATTCCAGATGTGAGAGGTAGAGAGAGAAAAGGGTTTAAGTCAAGAAAAGGCAGTATTAGTATGTGGCATGCAAAGCTGGTTGCTTTGGGAGGAGAGCAGTTGGTGACGAGGGATGTACAGGCATACGAGAGAGGAAATGTAGTGAGGGGCAATAGAGTGAAATGCCTTAAATGTCAAAAGGAGAAACTGTAAATGATTTTTTTGCTTACAGGGAGATGAGGAGCAGAGAAAGACTGGGAGAGAGGCTGTCCCCTCCGGGTAAGAGGGAGACAATTCGAATTTAGAATAGACTGGAGCATGGAGAGGTGGGAAGCCAGAAGTCCAGATAAAAGAATACTGCAGTAGTCCAGGCGGGATAGCACAAGAGCACATGAGGGTGTTAGCAGTGGAGTGAGAGAGAAAGGGGCAGATCTTGGCAATGTTGCGAAGAAAAAAATCGACATGTTTTAACAGTGGAAGAGATGTAATTAGAGAAGGAAAGAGCAGAGTCAAAAGTCACCCCAAGGCAACATACAGAGATAACAGGGTTGATGATGGCACCATCCACTAGAATGGAAAAGGTAGGAGCAGGACCTGGTTTGGGTGGAAATATAATCAATTCCATTTAGTGAGATTTAATTTGAGCTGGTTCTTGGCTATCCACAGGAGATTGCCAGAAGACAGCTGGAAATTTGAGTCTGAATTTCAGGTGTTAGCACAGGAGCGGATAAGTAAATTTGGATGTCATTCGCGTACAAGTGATACTGAAGACCAAATGAGTTGATGATATCACCCAAGGAAAGAGTATACTTGGAGAACAGGAGAGAGCCAAGGCCAGAACCTTAGAGCATCCCCACCCTAAGCGGGACAGAAGAAGAGGAGGCATCATTAGCATGGCAGACAAAAAGGAACAATCAGAAAGATAGGAAGCTGGACAAGACGCAACTTGATTATGAAAACCAAGTGCATGAAGAATTTGAATAAGAAGGGAGTGATTGACAGTGTCAAATGCAGTGGATAGGTCTAGAAGAATTAGAACAGAAAAGTGACCCTTGGCTTTGGCAACCTTGAGATCATTTGCAAGTTTGCAAAAGCAGTCTCCGTAGAGTGCCCTGGCCTGAAACTAGACTGCAGGGGGTCCAGGAGATGGCGCGCATGCAGATAATTAGTAAGTTGGGTGTAGTCAAGATGTTGTAGAAGTTTAGAAGCCAGAGGCAAGAGAAACAGGATGATAGTGAGACATGCAGAGTCCAGTGTAGCTTTTTTAAGGATGGGTTTAATACATGAAGAAGAAAAAGTTCCAGAGGACAGGGAAGAGTTGAACAGGTGCGTTAGGACAGGCACAAAGACAGAATCACAGCACTTAATTAAAGAAGAAGACATGGGGTCAAACAAGTACATAGTGAAATGGGAGGAATAGAGAAGATGAGAAACTTCAGAATGGGTAACAGAAGAAAAGGAATTCAGAAGCTCAGAATTGAAATAAACTTGTATTGATTTAGATATGTCTTAGGCACTTTGTACAGCAAATGAATCAAGCTAAATGGTAAATAAATATATAAGGCAATTCTTTATATATAAATATATTTCATTGGCAAATGCCCTAAGACATACTACAGGAAAAGTGATATATGTTTAAGATGTACACAGCTTCAGATTCACTGTAAATGCCCCAGCTTTTTGGGCAAACTGAATAAGACCTGCCCAGTTACTATACCATGCCCGCTGCCACAAGGTATGCCCCAAATGCAGAAAATGTCTGAGATACCCCAGGCTCAATTCTTGTGCAAAGAGCATCAACCCAATTGCCTCAAGACAGGCTCTAGTTGGAAACTTAGGGCTTATTCACTAAGGTGCGAATATGATTGTCAAATTTGCAAACAGCGGATTCCCATAGCAAATCCACTACAATTTCCCCATTGCAAATTCGCAACAATTTTTTAATGTTAAGATTGCAACAATTTTCCCATAATAAAGTCGCGACTGTGACAATATTATAAAGATGCGACTGCGACATTAGCAGCCTATTGCGACTGTCTTTATCTGGCGAATTCACACCTATACGCAACAATTCTGACTTTAGTGAATAACCCCTATAAAAACTATTATTATACCGTGGTATCTAAACCCAACTCTTTGTTTACAGATATCAAAAGCAAATTTCAATTATGTGGAGGGAAGAGCATTATATAATGAAAGACATTAAAAATATTATAGGGAAAAAAGAGCTGGAATATGTAAGGATTTTGTGCAAAGCCGTAGGCCTTGGAGAAAAGGAGCATATATATATATATATATATATATATATATATATCTCTACTTCTAATATATATAAACCATTTATCTCCATAGACAGAACCCTCTAAACCTTAAAGAATGATGTTTATTAATGAAAGGAACAATCACATACCTTTTCTGCATACAAAATGTTCAAATTCACTTTAAAACATCTGAAATATTCATCTTTGCTTATTGTCACTCTTCTAAATACCAATCAATATTTCCTATTTTTGAATATTTCTCAGTATGATTGAACATGTAGTATTTTTGCACATGATATTGGGGTATAGATTCAAATTTTCCAGAACTGCAGGGGAGTTTCAAAGGGGGAAGAGTATGTGGAATATTTCTGCCTTTTCAAAAAGAAAGTGTAGTTTTTGTGTTCTCAACTAAAATATTGTTTACACAACAGTGTTAGTAAATTATACTGTTATAAATGTAACACTGTACTCCATTTGATGGATGCAGGAAGTCACGTAAGAGTTCAATGACAAAATAAAAGTACAAATCTGCAGTACTATGCAGCATTTAACCAAAAGGAAACAGCATATAAAAACATACGTGGATTAGTTCATTAGTCACACTTTAATAGCTCTTAACTTGTATGCACTCCCATGAACACAAATGAATGAATGTAAGCTATCATAGATATTGTAGATCTTAGCCAACTGTCCCAATTATCAGTTCATGTGCTCCATCTTTGCTCATCACTTCATCGCTCACTGGCTGTTTATTAAGCTATCTTTCCCCCAGACTATCCATGTTTTCTAGCCTTTCAAACTGTTCCCTGGGACTCTGCATCTTACATTTACATAGCATAGGCTACAACCTATGGGTTGGCTTATGCAGGTTTACATACGTGCTACAAGGCAAGTACCAAATGGACTATTTCAAATCTGAAGATACTAGAAATAATTTACTTGCCACTAAACCAAATATGAAAAAAATCGAAGGTAAAGTGGATTGATTATTTGTTCCTTTGTAAACAAACAGTTCTAATTTTCACCATGGCAAGAGGGTTTAAAACAACCAAGAAAGGGACTAAAAAGAAATCAACTTAACACACCTCATTTACTTAGCAGAATGAAGAGTAGCAAAGAGTAAATTTATTGCAGACGAATGAAATAGTCCACCCTTTCTTTAACAACCTGTGTTTATCTACTAATACAGCAAGGAAGCTAAATTATGTATCAACATTCCTCATTGAATTTAAATATCAAAGTTATACACAACTGTATATTCTTAAGGACAACTAGTATAATGCATTCTATCTAGAAAAGTCCACCCAAAATGGAAATAAGAGAAGCAGACATTCAGTTTTATAAACTAATAGGCTACAGCTGCTAACAATATCTCCAATCATGCAGTATGCAGTGCATGAGAAATCCTGCTGTTCCCTATTGAAATGATTGGGATACATGCAGGTAAATTACCACCTATCAGACCTGATCGTGGACATTGTTAGCGACTGATCTTCTCAGTACAAAAGTGACTGATCATGATTTGGCTAGGTTCAACAATCTAAGTAGTGCTTTGGGTTTTCTCTCTAATGATAATGTGATAAGTTAAAGGCCACCTGTCTTTATGTAAGCCCTAATTATCAACCACTTTTAGTACCGAAAACTGTAAAAATGAAGTAACACAAAAAGCACCCTTTGTTTCAGATGTTCTTAAAATGTTATCTTTAGTACAATTCTTAACTTATTATTAGCAAATGGCTAATGTTTTGGAAAAATAAATGATAGTTTATATTTATAATATGAATTTGATATGAAAATTAATTGTAGTTCAGGTGCTAAACACACCATTGAATTTACTGGAATGTTTATATATATATATATATATATATATATATATATATATATATATACTGTATATATACACACACACACATAGGATCCTCCAAACTCATATTTTTAAAAAGACATCCATTTAAAGCAATAGTGCAGCTGAAAATTTGGAAAAAAAATACATTTATTTATTTATACTAATTACCACTTTTTATTAAATACAATTTATTAGCAATTTTTTTTTAAAGTTAAAAATCTTACCTGGAAAGAACTGCTATACAGCACTCCATCTATGTTGCATACTCAGGCGATCCCTCCCAGGAGTGTATTCCTCTCTAGCTGCACTCCTAGTGATTCACCACATCGGCACTTTCACATGGGAGAGCGTGCACATCATCCAGTGAGGAAGCATTGATCACATGCACACTCTCCCATGTGACTTCTAGGAAATGCCAATATGCGGGGCTTCACTAGGAGCGCGGTTGGAGAGGAATGCGCTCCTGAGGGGGATCGGCTGATTTGGGACGCCATAGAGTCACCGGCAGTGTCTGAAGGTGGAGTATGCAACACAGAAGTGCTGTATAGAAATTCTTTACAGGTAAGAATTTTAACTTTTTTTAAAAAAATTGATAATAAATTGTATTTAATAAAAGGTGATAATTAGCATAAATAAAATATTTTTTTTTGCTGGACTGTTCCTTTAAGGTTTCTAGAAAACCTTCCTTTAAGGTTTTGAGAAAGTTCCAATTTAAACAAAAATATAGCTGAAATATGTACTTTTTCTTTATATAAATCTCTGAAACCTTAGCATTGGTTTACAGTATTTCATACCTTCCAGTCTTTAAAAAGAGCATATGAAAAGAATAGTTTGAATACTATGTGTCAGCTGTTGTAGGAGTTATATTAATGGTAAGAGATGGCTTTCCAATATATTGCAATTAATATGATCACTGATAAAAAAATTCTGCTTTAAACACTTAAGCAATAAACTTTGTGAAAAACCTACATTTGTGTTAGGCTTAAAACTTTTGGCAATAACCGTACATTCAGTTATGCAATGATAATGAAATATTTGATGATTTTTAAAACTGTAATAATTATTGATTCTTATTACTGGATTCTTATACTAAAAACAGTAAGCCCCAAAATCTGATGTGTCATAGTAACCACTGGTAAACATAAGGGCTTGTTCATGAATATCCGATCAGTCAAGGGTCCAAATTACATTCACAACTTCCCTGTATTTAGTAAACTCTGTGATGTGAACTGAACTGTCGGACTCTTATGACAGTTGCAAACTTACGGAGCTTTTGATATCACTTTGCGTGCCTGTGCACGGGTCATTTACCTATTCATGATGATCACACTCTGTCTAAGTAGTGAACTCAGCAAGGAGTACTGTGGTACATTCAACCGTTTCACTTTCACTAGATCAAAGTGGTGAATTAGGGGGTTGATGGCAGGGCTCCTACTGTCCAACCGACTAGGCTGCACGACACAAGTAACAGCATCCGACGCTCTCCTCCTCTTTGCTCTGAGAATCCGCTGCTTACTGGATAAGGAGTAGAGACTATGGGAGCATCACAACCCAAAGTAACGTCAATACACTTTAACAGTCAAATCTGGACTTTCATGAACAAGCTCCCTAAAATTTAGCATCACCAAAGCATTAACTTTATATACACTCCCTGATGTTACTCACCCAACAGTACACCTATTACATCTTAGCCTTGTTTTGGACAGGATGTGATCAAATAGTTTGGTGCTTTCTCTTCCAAGGAAAACACAGTGTACAAGTCTGTACTGAAATATATTCAGACCTACTGTATATTGTGCATATAGGCCATATCGCCTTTAAAAGAGGGAGAAGTGTGAAATATGCCTAATACAGATCTGAATATATTCTAGTACAGCCTTGCACACTGCACATCCCATATGGGTCCCTTTTTTTTAAAGGCAATATTGGCCTGTATGCCTAATGCAAGTCTGAATATATTCCAGTATAGTATTGAATCATGTATTTTCCATTGGTGTCCTTTATTGGAAAGGAATTTTAGGAGGTATGCTTTTCTACATATATAAAAAAAATACTTAAAAGGTGACTTTTGACATGACAAAGCATTTTTAAGTAGGGATAATGGTTTAATTAAAAAACACTGTTTCTCCAGACTTTTATAAATGTCCCCTTTTAGAGACAGCAATTAGTGATGAGCGATGACAACAATAATCGTTATCGGACCGATAATCGATTTTTCAAATCATCAGATCGATAATCGGCATCTGATAACAATTATCGTATTGACAATCACACCGCTGGGGTCTCTCTCCTCCAACTTCCTGCTCTTGTTCCAGTGCAGGCAACCAGATGGGAACTTGGGGAGGGGAGGAGAGGGCTGTATCAGCTGCTGCTGCTTTCGGAGAGGAGAGGAGCAGGGAGGAGAAATCATGCAGAGTGAGGTGAATAAAGTCATTTCCTCCCAGATGCACTATTAATACATTTGGGGGGCATTCCCTCCGCATCTGGCTAATTAATAATGGTAAACAGTCCCCCCAAACTAATCCCCTAACACCTAACCAATTAACTATAGCGTCTTGCCTTGATATCCCGAGCTGCTTGCCGTATGTCCTTTTTTCAGCCCGTTTCACTGCCAAAAATATGAACGAGTGGCCGGTTAGCCATACCAAGGCTGGACCTATGTATAGAGAAAATAAACAGTTAAAGCCTGACATAGGACTTGTAGCGTGATGAGTTCCATCTCCCAATCCGTTTTACGACTGCTTCCTCAATACCCTGTCTTACAGTCTCTGTTGAAGCTCCAATTCTAAATGAGTGGGTGTTAATTACCTTAATGTCCCACCCCAGCTTCTTTGCCACCATTTTTAAAATTGCCTAAAACTGGTATCTTGATAAGTATAACCTGTTCTCATGTGCTAATAATGAACCCCAGGCAGGGCTTCGCGTGCTCTGAAATATTTGGAATAATTGTATTGGGCAAACTCTAGATCCTGGTACTGGCCTTAATATTATTTATTTTCCTTTTCCAAATATACCTGTTTTTGAAACTCTAAGTATTATGTTAAGCCTTTCTCCCTCAAATTCACAATCCTCCCACTTAATACCTCCTGGTGTGATCCTAGAAGGGGATACAAGCTCGGACACTCTGAATGCGCCGAATATGCAATAGTAAATGCTAAGTTAAATAACCTGACCTCATCGCTTGTTGCACAAATGTTAGGTAAGATTGCCACAAAGTCATTTAATCTGGCAAATAATATAGGCTCCATTTTGTCTTTAGAGGGTGCCTTTTGTTTTTAGACTTGTCTGTTTATTTTTTTGATATTTGGATTTTAATATGAGCTAATAAAACACACGTTTTCATCTTATGGGAGTGCTGGAGTTTTGCATCGTTTGTACCTACTGCATTGGCCTCCAACTCCGTGGCACCCGTTTCTTTATATAAATCAATGGTATGGTGGATTGAGCGTACCGTGTTTGTTTCTGCTTTTCCATTTTGTCTTTACTCATCTGTTGTTTCCTTAGCCCTCTAATGCTTTGCACAATTATCCCCAACTTGGTTCAGTCCTGTTCCTCCAACATCCAAAACCAAAAGGACACCCCCACTATTCTCCTATTAATTGCATATGCAGAGAGTCCCTGGTTGCACATGCTTTCGATCCATGCTACCAGAACTGCGCTTGTGTGGGTTCCTAGGCCTTTCTCTGTATGTAAACTTTTGAATTGCTGCCATTCTTCCCATGCCTTCTGGTAAGCCCTATATGTTCCTGGTGCCAGCGATTGCTTCCACCAGCCTCTCCACATTCCCGTACCTAGTTCCCACAGACAATCTGGGCAAGCCTTACCAAACTTCTCCGCCTCCGGCACCAAATTCTGGAACCGCTCCCACTGAAAACGAGATAGAGTGTCCGTTATATCATTACTCTCCCCAGGAATGTGTCGTGCCCTAAGCCACGTGTTCCTTTTTAAGCATTTTAACACTAGGTCACGCTCCTCCCTTAGCTTGCTCCCTGCTGTGCTGAGGTTGTCTCTGGAGCCTACAGGCCCCGCGGGTGACAAATAACAGCCTTAAGGGGTGCATGCAAGCCCCTGGGGCACCTGTTTCAGAGAAAAGTTTTACAATGCAGAGATAACCACTTTGCTAATACTACTTTTTCAAAATATAATCAGAATGAATTACATAATACTGTGGTTCTATTATACGATACCAATATCCAATGAATGAATTTACCTTAAGCAGTGAAGCTATTATACTATAAGAATATAATCAGAATTAATTATCATTAAACAGTGGTGCTATTGTATTATGTATAACCTTTTTTCTTAATTTGTGTCTATACTTCATAATGCACAACTTATAGTATTATACAGTTGTGTCATCACAAAAATGAAATGCAACATTGTTGACATTTGTTTTAAATAGTGCTTACTATAAAATATACACTAGGTGGCAGCATTGCCACAATTTATGTAGCAGGGATGCATTGGCAGTAATGTCATTTTTCTCAATGTATATTGAAAATGGAACCAGCATCTGAGTGATTTATGGAAAAAAAAAAAAAAAAGAAAAATAACTCACCCATACTTGTCCGTTTTCCTCATCAATCACAATGCTTCAGTTCTATTCTGTTACCAGTCAATGGTAGCACCAGTGAAAAACAAAATAAAAGCAGGAAAGTGGGCTCACACTGTATTCCTCAGAATATATGAATAGGATAATTACGGTTACTAAAAAATACATTGAAAAAATGTTTTTTTTTATTTTTTAACTTACTCCACACTGGAAGCTGGCGCATGTGCCTTAGAACTCCATGAAAACCAAATAAATGAAGGAAGCATATACTGTATGTTACGCCATTTATTTGCCAGACAGAGTGGTTCTGTGGTTCCCGTATGTATGTATGTATCATTTTATTTATGCCACAAATTTACGCAGCGCTGTACAATTCAGCCATACAAATATAGTACAGACATGGGAAAAGTGCATTAAACAATACAAGGGTAATATCACAAGGGTACAACAATTTAAGTGCCAGCTTGTGGTTGACTCAAGAGGTTGGAGCTTAAAATCTAAATGGGAGGAAGACTTATATACACAGACAGAATGGGAATAAGAGCTGTAACAATGTGCTGAAACATTCATAAATAAATACATATGCTAAGCATAAATAACAAAGTAAGGATTAAATATATACAGAAAAATATTGCCATAAGGAACGACTTCAGTTTTGTTTTAAAAGTGCAGAGGGAATGTTTCTGGAAAAGATAAAGGGGTATAGAATTCCAGATGTGGGGGGCAGAAAGAGAAAAGGGTTTGAGACAAGAAAGGGCAGCGTTGGTGTGGGTTGCTTTGGGATGTTGTTGATGTTGAGGAATGTACGGACAATTGAGGAAATGTAGGGAGGGGTAATGGAGTGAAGTGCCTTAAATGTCAGAAAGAGAAACTGTACATGATTTATTTGCTTATAGGGAGCCAAGGAGCAGAAAGACATTGGGAGAAAGTTTGTCCCTTCTGGGAAGAGAGGGAGGAAATTCTGGCAGCAAAATTTAGAATAGACTGGAGCAGGGAGAGGTGGGAAGCTGGAAGACCAGATAGAAGAAAATTGCAGTAGTCCAAGTTGGATAGGACGGGAGAATGCATGAGGGTGTTAGCAGTGGTGTGAGAGAGAAAGGGGTGGATCTTGGCAATGTTGCGAAGGAAAAATCAACAGGTTATAGCAGTGGTAGAGATGTATTTAGAGAAGGAAAGAGCAGAGTCAAAAGTCACCCCAAGACAATGTACAGATTTTACAAGGTTGATGATCCCACCATCTACTAGAATGGAAAAGGTTCATTCTATTTTAGCGGGATTTAATTTGAGCTGGTACTTGGCCATCCATGAAGAGATTGAAAGGAGACAGCTAGAAATTACAGTCTGTATTTCTGGTGTTCTTCCATCGTAGCAAAAAATGGCTTAAATCTTTTTTTTTTTTTTTTTTTGTTGTTCAGCAATACAATTTACATTGGTGAAACCAGCCAAAAGCTGCAGATTCACTATACGTCACAAAGAGAAAGATCTCTGTGTTCCTGTAGGACATCACTTTTCAGAGGTTGAACACAATGTCCAAAAAATGGAAATAAGGGTATTGAAAGGACACTCTACTAGCTCACAAGAGAAACATTTGAACTTAAAATGATAACCTTTTAACTCAAAGAACTGTGGACTGAATAATGACATTGGTTTTCTTAGACATTATCAGTAAGAACAAATTTGTATTTTTCTACTAATTGTTTTCCTCCCCCCCCCCCAACACACTGTGCCCCATCCCCACTATTCTGTTCTTCTCCTCTCCCCTCTATTGTAATTTATGACTTTCACACTTGCCCTTTTAGCTGTTTACTTAGTCATTCACTGTCTCACATACTTTTCATTTGCTACAAACTGCGTATCCTTTAGTGCTGCTTTGACCTTGGGAAGAGAAAATATCTCTTGAAAGCTTGTCTTATACAATTGAACTGTTAGTCTATATAAACTGTCATATAATAATTACAGTAATCATTTTTCTTACTATTTCTGGTGTTAACACAAGAGCGGATAAGTAAATTTGAGAATCATCTGCATATAAGTGATACTAAAGACAAAATAAATTGATGATATCAACCAAGGAAAGAGCGTACAGGGAGAACAGGAGGGGGTCAAGGACAGAGCCTTGGGGCACCCCCACCCTAAATGGGACAGGAGAAGAGGGATCATTAGCATGGAAGACAAAAAAGGAACAATCAAAAAAATAGGAAGCCAGTCAAGAAGCAGCTTGATCACGGACCCAAAGTGCATGGAGAATTAGAATAAGAAGGGAGTGATTGACAGTGTCAAATGCAGAGGAAAGGTCCAGGAGAATTTGAACAGAAAAGTAACCCTTGGCTTTCGCGACCTGGAGATCATTTGCAAGTTTACACAGAGAAGTGTCTGTAGAGTGCCCTGGCCTAAAACCAGACTGCAGAGAGTCAAGGAGATGGTGGGCATGCAGATGGTTAGTAATGTGAGTACAGACAAGACATTCCAGAGGTTTAGAAGCCATATGCCTCTTTTGTCAGGGAAACAAATGGTTCTGGAGTTATAAGGTACCCAGTGCCGGGACAAGGTTTTTTGTGTCCTAGGCGAAGTAATAAAAATGCACCCCCCATTCAACTGTCACAGATTTCCCATATCCTTTATCCGTGACTGCAACAATATTTCCATAGAAAAGTCACAACTGGGGAAAAATTCTCATAATGATTATTGGAAATATTGTCGCAGTCACAGCTTTACTATGGAAATATTTTTGAGGTCGTGGATAAAGGGTTGCAGCAATAAAGAGGTTGAGAACCACTTTTCTATGCAGAAGCAGCCCAATGATCTGATTATAATCCTTGGGTTGTCACTCTGTCTGGGTGCTCAGGGGATTGAATCCAATAATCGCGCGTCCTCTACATAGAAGAAAGCATTGGCAGAATGCAAGGAGACAATGTCTTAGTCTGGCTTGGCTCCTCAAGATCCTAGATGCACCCACCCTGCATAATCAGTCCCTCTGCCTGCCTAGCATTTCTATGCAGATACTGCCCGATAAACTGATTATAATCTTCTGAGTGCTACTCTGGGCGCTACTCTGAGTGCTACCATGGGCACTCAGGGGATTGAATCAGATCTTCGCCACCTCTGCATAGAAGAAAGCAACAGCAGAGTGCAGGAAGGTGGTATCTCAGTCAGGCTTTAGTTCCTCAAGATGATAGATGCATCCCCTCGGCCCTGTATAATCCCTCCTTCTGTTCGCTTAGCACCCAGTGAAGTGATTATAGTCCTCTGGATGCTTAGGGGATTGAATCAGATCATCGTGGCGCCTCTGATAGAATCGCTAGCAGTAGCACAGCAGGCTCAGAGCCTGTATTTTGGTAAAAAAGAGAATCTTTCTGGGTGTGCCCCCACTATTTGCAAGGTAGACTGTGCCCTTGATGGCTGCCTACCTTGTCTATCCCTTGGCATGGCCCTGAAAGTACATATAATCACAGAGGCTTAGACACATATTGCTGATTATAGAACACTGAGAGACACAGTTTATAGGACCAGTTAAGTCTGCAACAATTATTTGTCCATCTACTTACCGCCATTAAATACATTATTTTTGAAATATTTATAACTTACTGGTTCCTGTTCTTGAATTTATAGCTTGTTTCTTACAGAAGCCCCTCCTTTTCACCTTCTTGATATATTTGGGGTATAAAGTCAGTGACTTGACACACACACAGGCTTGAGAATTCTGAAATAAACAATCAGAAAGAAGCAGGTGGGCAGCAGCTCTGTGAGACTGCACTCACAATAGATTCTGATTGGTTACTTAGAATTCTCAAGCATTTCAGTCAATTCTCTGGCTTAAGATTCGAAATTAAGCTACAGAAGAGTAGGTAGAGGAGAGAGGAAAGGAGCTTCTGTAAGAAACTGAAATTAAAAAAAGCCCACTTTTAGTAAATAATAAATAAATTAAAATAGATCAATGTTACAGTGACAAACAAACAGTCAGATACATGTTGATGACTTTTCCTTCAAAGATTACCAATTTTAAGGATGTAGACCCATCTGAAACATGTAGTTTCATACACTAGTAAAAGGGCTGGTGCTCTAATATTACTATTTTTAGGATTTGTGCTTTCTTTTTTTGTTTGAGAAATTATACTTCCTACTCGCTACTTTGTGGTTATGATGATCAGACGCATACAGCGGCACAGAGCACATGGTGCAACCACATGTAAACTCTCAAAAACAGCAGGACCTTTCTGAGTTAGATTATACACTTAGCAGAGGAGATTGCCAGGAGACATTTCTGAGTTAGATTATACACTTAGCAGAGCATAGAAGGTTCTTCCCAGCCAACTAGTTAGACCTGTCACATTTTTGTAAATTTAAACTTCATAGTGCCGAAATAATTATGATTCAAATGACTCTTTTGGACAGAAGCAACACATGCATTGACTACTGTTTTTTTTTAATTAGAGAAAAACAAACAAACATAAGTCAATTGTAGAAGTACTAAACAAAACAGGAAAGGGTATTTTCATAACTATGCTTTTACTCCCTGTAGAGATCTGTTTATGTTTCTGGAGCGTTGCCTGCTCTGTGATCCCAAACACAAAATAATTATTGTTAGAAAGGATTATTCTTGTTTAAATAAATAGTACTGGGAACACATTCACACAGCTCTCTAGGGAAGAGAACAAAGTGGCATTTTGAGTTAGAAGTAACCATAGATTTTGGCAATAAATTGTATTTAGACATTGTAAAAAAGCATGCATATGTTTATGGTTAGTATAGAAAGTGTGAAGAGTTGATAATACATGATGGGAATGATCAGAAATGTTTTTTGACAAACATGAGTCATGCTATCTGCACAGGATAGTGCAGTTTAAGGGGGTTATTGGCTAAAGTGAGAATTCAACTGTTGAAGTGAATTGCCATAACTTCAGGGGGCTACGCCCTGATTCTCTACTCTTTATTGACTAACAGTAGATTCTCTCAGTAAAGTCACGACAATATTCCAATAGTAAAGTCGCAACTGAAACAATATGCCCATAATGAAGTCTCAACTGTGATAGTAGCTGTCTATTGGGTAGTGTGTGACCATTGTTAGCTGGTAAATTCACACCTTTACATAACAATTTGGACTTTAATCGATAACCCCCTAAGATGCAACTAACACTTACTACCGATTTTTAATATATAACACTTAAATGAGCACTGCAAAATAAATCCAATAAAGTAGCAGAACTTAAATGAAACTTGTCAGTACACAAATAAAGTTTTAGGGGACATTAAAAGAATAATAGTCTAATTTTTTTTTTTTATATAGTTTGCCGTAATATTTATTGTTTTCTAACACTGTTTCCTCCAGCTAACTAACAGTTTATTATGGACCCCAGTGGCCTAGCTCTCTGACCATTTTACTCTTCTTCTTTTAAAGATTTATTGTGAGTCATTGTGAGAGTAGAGAATGCCGGGGCAAAGCCATTGCCTATCACAGATAGGGAAGTCTTCCTCCCGTCTCACTATGTGCTTGCTTGACCCCATGCCGTCTTTTTTAATAAAGTGCTGTGATTCTGCCCTTGTGCCTGCCCTAACACACCTGTTTAACTCTTCCCTGTCCTCTGGAACTTTTCTCTCTTCGTTTAAACAGGCCTGTATTGAACCCATCCTTAAAAAAAAAGCTACATTGGACTCTGCAAGCCTTGCTAACTACCGTCCTGTCTCTCTGTTGCCTCTGGTGACTAAACTTCTAGAACATCTTGCCTGTACTCGCCTTACTAACTATCTGCATACGCACCATCTCCTCAACCTGCTGCAGTCTGGTTTTAGGCCCGGGCACTGAACAGAGACCGCTGTTTGTAAACTTGAAAATGATCTTCAGGTTGTCATAGCCAAGGGTTAATTTTCTGTTCTAATTCTCCTAGACCTATCCCCTTTATTTGACACTGTCGACTACTCCCTTCTAATTCAAATTCTCCATGCACTTGGAGTCCATGATCAAGCTGCTTCTTGGCTGGCTTCCTATCTTTCTAATAGTTCCTTTTTTGTCTTCCATGCTAATGATCCCTCTTCTCCTGTCCCATTTATGGTGGGGGTGCCCCAAGGCTCTGTCCTTGACCCCCTCCTGTACTCCCTCTATACTCTTTCGTTGGGTGATATCATCAATTCATTTGATCTTCAGTATCACTTGTATGCCGATGATACCTAAATTTACTTATCTGCTCCTGTGCTAACTGTTGGAGTCATGTTTTGTAAGGGTACTGACTGACATACAGACACTAACATAGGACCCAGTAATGACAATTCACAGAAGGATTTTAGCTGGTGTAAATTCAGGAATGAGACAGATAGTGGAAAACTATAGGGAACACTGACACCTAGTGACAGATTGCTATCTTAGATGTAAGTGAGATAACAGACTGGGCACAGAGTGAGACACTTATGGGTATGATGGGAGAATAGTTAAGTACATGAGAAGAAATAAATAGTTGTCACACACTGTAACAGGTTGAGTACACAGAGTTCAGAATCAGTGCAGCTACAGGCAGCAGCAGTTCTATGCAGACTGCTAAGCCTCACCTCATGGTGAGAGGCTGACACTGACGAGGGGGATGGAAAGTGAATAGTTCTACATAGTTCCTAATAGCCATCCAGTTCAGGGACTTCAGGCAGGAAAGCTTGACAAAAGACAGTTTCTAAAGGGAGTTGATTTCAACTGAAAGTAAAGGCAAAAGACTACTCCAAGAGAGATAACTTGATTGTAAGTGTTACCAGTAATGGAGGACTGACTTCTTACAAAGAGTATCCTGTGAGCTGGCTCTGGAAGTTTGGAAAAACTAACAATTGGGAGACTGTACCCTGAAGACTCAGGTAAAAGGGGAACTAACACAATTCACTTATGGGAATACACTCCTGCACCCATCACCACAGAACATTACTCTAAGTATGTGCCCATAGTACCTGCAGTTAATGAATCAAGCAGCTACTATGAGATGCTTAACAGAGTCACTAGGCTGCTGCCTATGAGAGAGAAGGAATCACAGTGTGCAACTAAGGATGCCATGTAAAGAGATGCGCATTAATTGTACATGAGCATACAGTAAATGGGTAATGCAAAAGGTGATTTCCCTACAACAGTATTGATGTTTGAAATCTCTGCATGAATAAAGACTCTTTTTAATTACAAACCCCAAAATCAGAAAAGTTGGCACGTTGTGTAAATCGTAAATAAAAACAGAATACAATGACTTGCAAATCATTTTCAACCTATATTCAATTGAACACACTGCAAAATCCACATACTTAACGTTCGAACTGGTAAACTTTGTTATTTTTTGCAATTATTAGCTCATTTGGAATTTGATGCCTGCAACATGTTTCAAAAAAGCTGGCACAAGTGACAAAGAAGACAGAGAAATTTGAGGAATGCTCATCAAACACTTATTTGGAATATCCCACAGGTGAACATGCTAATTGGGAACAGGTGGGTGCCATGATTGGGTATAAAAGCAGCTTCCTTGACATGCTCAGTCATTCACATAGAAGGATGAGGCGAGCGTCACCACTTTGTGAACAAATGCGTGGGCAAATTGTCGAACAGTTCAGAACAACTTTTCTCAAAGAGCTATATTGCAAGGAATTTAGGAATTTCACCATCTACGGTCCGTAATATCATCAAAAG
>WMED01000040.1:0-20725 GCA_019650415.1 Pipa parva
ATGTCATGGCCTTATCACTCCCTCCAAAAATCACATGACATCCTCACATGTTATTATCCAAACCCTGGCCCCTCCACCAGCATTACTGAGTACAAATAAAGTAACTTGAGACACGATCACTTCTGAGAACATGATAAAAACAGGCCCCCAATTCATACAGTAGTTTTCACCAAACAAGCATTGTTACACCATAATGCCTATGAAAAAAATTATATGAACAACTGGATATTATCAACAATGACATAATGAGGAATACCTGGAGTTTCAACATTCTAACTAAAGTCATTTTGCAGATAATATCAAAAATGTAAGCATGGCCCCCAATATGCATTGCCTCGCCGAGACGGGAATCCCTTTAATGCGCTCGCTGATGTCCGTGATGTCAGCGAGCACATAATACCATTTGCGAAGTGAGCTGAAGGCTTCGGAGCTCACTTTGCTGAATGGTGAGTTCCCCCCCCTAAAATGGAAAAGATAATGGTAAAAGTTAGAATAAATTTCATCCGTTAGGTGTAAAATACATAAAATCAGCTTTTTTTTTCCCTTTATTGTTTTTTTTTTTTGTTTTTGAAAAATGAGCAGAACAGGAAAAAAAAAACCGATTGCAAATACAGGAGAAACAAAAAGGTCGCTAGGTCTAATTACTGAAAATGATCAGAAACTGTGATGAAAAGAGCAGTGAAAAAACCCTCAAAAAAAACTCTGGCAGAACTCGATAAAAATGCCTCTTTAATGAGCATAGTCTTTTTTTTTAGCAGAATAAGGAATGGGATTTTCTGTGCAGAATTTACATTTTAGTTATAAAAATATAACGTGTTGTGGCAAGAACTAAAGGGAGAGAAGTGTGGGAAAACAGATTGGTTCCCACTGTGATAAATAGCACATGACTAGTAACAGAACCTTTTGAGCCATTTATAAAAGATCTTTACAAATGTCTTTTTGAAAATAACAACCTTTCCCATTCAATGTTAACATAAAATTAATGTCCCTTTAAGGACTGTGTGAAATACTTGTTATAACTAATGGCCAGACAGCTGGGGATTTTGATGTTTAGAGAAGTCATTCTGTTACAAGAAGCAAACAAACTGAATAACACCCTCTTTACACTGTACATTATCCCCTTTATAGCTCTAGGTTTTTTAGTCACTTTACTCTGATTGCAGGGCGCCATGTACATAAGAATCTGACACAAGGAATGTCAGAATAAATATTAATATTAATAAATATCTCTTTGAGAGATATTTATTAAAGTTTATCGAGGGGTTTTGGTGTGTCTTGTTGGAATATTTCAATGTTTCACTTTTTGTTTCTTTTCTTCTATTTAATAACAGCTAGTAAAAAAAAGTTTGCTGATATCGAGTTATATCATATTCTTGAAAGCATATCGAAGTAACAACAAAGCGATCATAAAACCAGCAACAAATGACTTGAAAAGCCAATTAAAGTGCACCTGTCACCTCAAAACTCTAATACTAATTTAGGTTCTACTAATGAAATAAATGTTTTTGTAAATATATATGTATTTTAAAAAATGTACCTTTATACAGCGTTTCTCTCTCTTATCTTCCTTGTCAGCCCAGCTTTTTTTTTCTCTAGTCGGGTTGGGCGGGGCTAAACAACGAATGACATTATAGCTCCTGCAATCAGATCCCTGTTAGATCATGATTTAAGGGATCTGATTGGAGAAGCTATAATGTCATTTATCATTTAGCCCCACCCAACCCAGGAAAGAAAAGTCAGACTGACAGGGAAGATGACAGAGAGAAACGCTGTATAAAGGTACATTTTTTAAAATACATATATATTTACAAAAAATGTTTATTTCATTAGTACAACCTGAATTAGAATTAGATTTGAGGTGACAGGTGCACTTTAACTAGCAAACTAAGATGTAATAATTATATTTTAAAAGATAAGCAACCAATAACAAAAGGATTTGCAATTAAAATAAAAACCTGCCTAGATGCAGAAGAGCCACTAAGGGGGTTATTTGTCTAAAGTGAGAATTCCACTGTTAAATTCTCAAACAGCAGATTCCTGTGGCAAATCCGTGACCGCTACAGTATTGCCATAATGAAGTCGCGAGTGGGACAGTTGCAGTTTATTGTGACCGTCTTTACCTGGAGAATTCACACCTTTACGCAGCAATTCGGACTTTATCCAATAACCCCCTACAAGTAGGTAGGTTCAGTGGCTATATAAATAGCCTACCTGGATGCCTATTTTGAGTGTAGGAACATTAGAAGTTATGGGTACTAGATAACTGGAGGTGGGTTCTTGATCCAGGGAATTATTCAGATTTTGGTGTTAGGGAAAAAAACGATTTTTTTTAATTAAGATGAAGATAACTGGCATTTGCCTCATGACAAGGAATAACTGCAACAACTAACCAATTATGGTTTCTATTTGTTTCTGTTACTTGTCCTTTAAAGTTTCTAGTCTAAAAATTGGAAACAAATTGCCAGTATATAGTGTGACCCTTTTTTTTTTTTTTAAAGTTGCTTTTTTTTTGTTGTCCTTCTGCTAGAAGCTGTACAAAAACATCTATTAATTATTTAAAAATCATATTCCCACTGTTGTAAGATACAAAAGAATTTATTGAAGATGCACCCTCTATTGAGCGGATCTCATGCACAGCAGGTTATTTAGTCTCATTGTTGTGACAGTTTGTGCTGACTTGTTCAGGGTGTGCCTCAAAGTAACGTAAAGCAGGAAGAAAACACTGACGGGGGACTTCCTTCAACAAAGATTTTAGTTACTCAGTCCTAACAATTTTATTACATTTCTTCTTAAACAGCTGAATGCCAGTCTAACTGCCGACGAGACAGGACCGGTGGTAAATGTAGGAGCACAAGGATATCCATTGGATCACACAGAACTGGTAAGATATGAAAATGTGCAACTAATATGGCTTAAAAAAATGACCCACCAGCAGGTGGCAGCAGCATTTGGTCCACCAATTTGTTACTGAGTGTAGATTTGTTAGCTGTATGTTTTAACATTAATTGTAAGAATACCTGCATTGAAGTGATGGTGTTTAAATGGTGGTTATTACAGTGAAATGAGGGCATTTGTTATTAAGCCTGAAGCGGTTTAGATCTTAAATCTGTTGCATACACACACCAATACTGCCCTTTCTTCTCTTAAACCCTTTTTTCTCTCTGCCCCCCACATATGGAATTCTTTTACCCCTTTATCTTCACCAGGAACATTCTCTCTGCCCCCCACATCTGGAATTCTATACCCCTTTATCTTCACCAGGAACATTCCCTCTGCACTTCTAAAACCAAACTGAAATCCTACCTTATGCAGCACTAGCACTATTTATGTGTATATATTTTATTTTTTTCTTAGTTCTTTATGCTTATTATATGTATTTATTGATCAGTGTTTCAGCACATTGTTATTAGCACTTATTACCCCTCTATCTGTGTTTGTAAGGTCTCCCTTCCACATAGATTGTAAGTTCTACGGGGAAGGGACCTCCAACCTCTTATGTCAACCACAACCTGGCACTTAAAGTGTTGTATCCTTGTGATATTATACTGTGTATTGTTTAATGCACTTTTCCCATGTCTGCACTATATTTGTATAGCGGAATTGTACAGCGCTGCGTAAATTTGTGGCGCTTTATAAATAAAATTATACATTACATACACACGGTAGATGGTAAATGTTTTAAAGAAGCAAAAAACACTCTGAATGAAGTAAATTCTAAGGGTGAAATTTATTACCAACGATAGCAGCGATATCGAATGGGTTTTTACCGATATCGCGATATCAACATTGCCGATATCGAAATTCGGATGGACCATTAAAGTCAATGGTCCATCCAAATTTCAATATCAATACCGATATCGCAATATCGGTAAAAACTGTTCGATATCACAATATCGATAATTTTAACGATTTTAATAAATTTCGCCTTAATTGTGAGGTTTCCATGTTTGTAACCAACATGCTTGATAAATATTGCTGACATTTTAGAAAACATCTTTATTTTCATCAGCTGTGCTGATTAGAATGTTTGCTGCAGCTGCAGCTGATTACACAGATACAAAGTAAAGTCCATTGTGAATTATAGATACTTAGTTGATTCTACTTTACTTCTAGTAGTGTGAATGAGTGACTGATCCCCTCTGCAACATCTGTCACTGCTTTAGGCGCCTTACATTTTTGTCCCATTGACTATGCTGGGGTTCTTAAGAACCCCATACCCCAGCCTTGGGCTAGGGGTTGGGAGGGGTAGGGGGATTAACCTCAATAAATGGGTGGTAATTCTGACCCATATCTCACAGGGTGATTGGGGTAGGGAGAAAGGGAGGGGGATGACTGACCAATCACCCCCCCCAAATGGCAGATGTATGTCCCAAGATCCCCCAGCTCAGTTTATGGGACCGCAGTGTCAGAAGCATTGGCTGTATCTGGGCCTGCTAGTCTGGCTGTAAGATGCGCTGCTCAGTAGAAAGAAATTTACAATGGCAATGTCAGATTTACTTGTATTATATATATTATGTACTCGTCAAAGTACACACCACCCATGCTGCTTCTCTCCTGCACCCTGGGCCGTCATTACAGCTTCTTTTCTCTCCAAAAATGACATAGCCTTGAACTGGCAGTACAGTTTACTATAAATAGTTTTTTTTCTTACAAACACATTATTTTATCTGATTAAAGGAACAGTCCAGCCAAGAATAGTTATTTATTTGTCTAATTGGAATATTATGCCATTGACATGATCAACAAGATGGAGAATTCTGAAAAAAAAGCTATCCTAAAGAAGCAGGTGGGCAGCAGCTCTGTGAGGTTACACATCTGCAACATTCTGATTGGTTACTCAGTATTCTTAAGCCTTTCAGTCAAACCCCTGGTTTAATATTCCAAACTCAACTGATGAAGTGGAAGTAGGTTACAGCGAATAGGAGTTTGAGTAATAAACTGGATGTAAATTGGAACGGATGGAAACTAGTTATTAATATATGCTACAAAAATCATTTATTTAACATTTACTTAACAGTGACAAATTAACAGAAAATTAACTTTAGTGTCTAAACTGTTCCTTTAACAACTGTAATGTCCAAAAGAAACATTGGCTTAATATAGAAGAGGTTTTAATGTCTTACTGCTTCATACTTGTGCAGCGAATACACAATTCCATTTACAGAGGCTGCACCCAGGCTGTTTTTGTATAATCAATAGGAGCATGTTACAATTTTTGTGCTGTTTTACATGGATTTATACAAATCCAAACTGCTCATCTCTAGTGTTACATGAGTCTGTTTCTGACTGTAGAAAAAGTACGCAATGCAGCTACGTAGACATTTTTGATGTATTACTTGTTGACATTTTCAGGCAACAAGTCTGAGAAAGGGAACACTATAAAGTAGGTTATTTTCAGAAGAATAAATGTCATTCCCAAGAGGCTCTTATGTTGAAAAAATTGTTACTTGTTGAAATCATGATCACATTTTAGAACTGTTCTTGTTAGTTTTGACATAGGAAGGAACATATTCATTGGAGTGTATGGAAAATATTTCCCAACACATTGTCATGCAACAGCATATGGCATTTACTATATTAGAATCATCTGTAGTGATGAACACTGGATTTTTATCAATAAATATGAGCTGCAGTGTAGCTTGGCATTGCTGAGAGTATTCAGTAGGTTCATTGGTAACCCCAACGGGAATTCATACTTGGTCATGTACAGTATATCCATGATTAAAAATCCTGGAGGTTATTCATCAAAGTCCGACTTCGGCCTTGCATAACGACTCTGCGTCTGTTCACGTCAATACAATTAGGAAGTCGCAAATTCACTTCTCCTTATTCATGAAACAGCGGAGAGTGACAGATGCCATCACATGCGTTTTGCGTCATAGTTAGTCAAACAATAGTAGGCTGAGAAGTCATGTGGAGTGAGGAGAATCCCTCCAGTGAAGGGCAGTGATGTCAGTCTCACCATATGCCACTAATTGTAAATAAGTGAAAAATACTTATTTTTTATATGTCACCTTGTGCCTAGTTCATGTTTAATAGTAGATTAATTTAGTCACAGTCGCCATTGTTACTTTTAAATAAATAGTTGCCTTACACAACACTGGAGCCCTTCCATTAAACCCCTCAATTCACCACTCTTTTGTGGCGAAGGCAAACCGGTGAATTCGGAGCAGAATCCGCCCCTTTGACAGACTCTGTCACATGCTGAATAGCTGAATCACCTATGCATGCGCACAAAAATTGATGCGAAGGACTCCGTAAGTCTGTGACTGGAGTGAGCGTCAGAATTGGTTGCAAATTTCTCACATCACAGAGATTGTTGAATAAGCAACAATTCGGATTTTGATTAATAAACCCCCCCCCCCCCCCCCCCCCCCCCCCCCCCCCCATGTCTGTAGTGGTATGGGGAGAGAAATTGTCCATCAAAAAGTCCAGTCTTGCACCTAGTTTATTCACTACCCATATTTTATGTGCATTTACTAGTTATTGACTTTGTTTCTCCACCGCTGCATTTATTCTTGTTTATGCTTCATTTTCTTTCTGTAGACTCATTCGGTGATAATGAGTTCTGAAATGGATTTGGATCAGAGTCCAGAACCAGTAAGACATCTACTCAAATGGTTTCAAGATTTAAGAATAAGGCTACAAACCTACAAAAGCAGTCAGTGTGATGAAGACAAATTAACTGAGAAAATACAAACTATACAGGTAAATGGCTACTGGAGGCTTTCATTGTTGACAGTATTTTTTATATTGTTTTAATTGACACTTAACAAGAAGTTAATGAAAGATGTAATATTAAAATAAAATTGTTTTTATTCTAGCTAAAAAATACTATGAGTGGGTTATGAAGTCAGGCTTTCTTTTTGTTTGCTGCTATTTATTCATATACATACATTATAGTGAAGCTGTAACCTTCTACCCAAAGTCAGTGGTTGATTTTTTAAGCTTTCAGTTTAGAATTAATAGGACAGAACCTCTGCTCTGTTTCTATAAACACTCCCAGCTGATGTGGACCTTTATAAATCAGTAGAGTACAGTACTGTCATTGCTCCTCCTCCAATAGGACCAAAATTACAGCTGTAGAGAAACCAAATAGAGGAACTGAAAATTACGTATTTTACTGACAGAGAAAGTATTAGTTAAAATGACTTCCCTTATCAGTCATTCACTGATCAGTTCAGCATTGCAGCACAACTCAAAAAGTTTCCCTGCCCTTCACTCGCACTATGGAGGAAACTTGCAAATTTACACAGTGAGTGGCTGGTAGTAATTGGATGATTAAGTGCTAACCCTACATGCTCCCATGGCAGAGAAAAAAAAAAGTCTTTTTATCCAAAACACACTTGCAGATTAGTTTAAAACAGCTTTTAAATCAGTACAATATACAGGACTTAGGAATGACCCCATCCTTGTGGGGTTATACTTTTTGACTAGATTTCATAGTACTTAGTACCTAAAAGCAGCCAGAGCAAAAGGTTACTTCAAGCCTCAGTCTCCTAAATCTTTAAACCCCCCCAATGCTTAAAAACAGAATTCTAAAGTCTTAACTGAGAAAAGCCACTAGAGGGCAAAAGATAACATGTACATGTACAGAAGAGAATCATTATTTTAAATGAACCAACCACTGGATATAACCTAAAGCTATCTTTTTCTGGCACCCTCTGGCCTGCCCTGATCCTTCATTGTTAAATATAACTAGACTGTCGCGGCTGCCTAATTGGCCCCTGGTGCATCTCCAAACAGGTGATGTGTGTGCTATTGGTTTTCATAAAGAAAGTGGCATTTTGCCAGCAGTGCACCTTTAGAAGTGTGGCTTGAAGTTGTAAGCTTCCGGGCAGAGTAGTTCTTCTGAAGTAGTTTGAGATGGCATTTCATGTCAAGACAGGCAGCCAGCAGCAGTGGAGGGTATTTCCAAAGGTTTAAATGCAGTTGGGGAACAATAGTGATAAGCTATGACAGTACTTTAGTTCTCCTCCAAAACAGCAATTACTGTAGATTGTCAATAAATGCTTTTTTTTCTTTTTGTATCACTTATTACTAAGCATCTGGGGACTGATCTCATATAGAGAATACATACATTCGATCTTCTGATTTTCTAGTTTGTGATTTATACCGCACATCAGTTTATCAGTGACTAGACTAAGATTTCTACAGTACTTATATTTTAACTGGTTTGATTTTGTCATCCATGTATAATATGCTATCATCAATAGAATCAATTCTTCTTTATCATTTGTGCCCAACATTTTTTATTTTGTAACATTAATTTACATTTTTTTACTCTGCCATACTTACAGTACTTTTAATATAGTTTTACATTATTGAAAAGTACTGGGGATCATATTATTTTAGCAGTAAAAATAGGTATACAAAAGCTGTAATTTTTAAATCCTCTTTTGTATTGAGTTGGTAGGTTTGGATCAGAAATACTTTCTGCCCCATCATGCACTTCTGAGATGCAGAGTAGAAAATTGCTGCAGAGCTCGGAAAGAATTTGAAGTAGATGGCACTTTTTTGATGTGACTATTACTTTCCTTCTTAATGTTATTTAATTTCTTCTCTGAATATCTGACAGAGTATGCACAATGAAATTGTTCAGAAGAAAATTGACCTAGATGTGATGGACAAGAAAAGTGAAAAAGTGGACAATAAGGCATTAACAGATTGTGAAGATGTAGAAAGGTGGCGACTCGAGGCCACCAGCCAGTTCCAGAACCTTTTTGTGGACTGCGAATCATACAAAAGGTAAGTGAGGTCATATTGTAACTAGTGAGTCACATGATACTCAGAGAGAAATTGCCTAACATTTACTGACTGAATTGCAGAGCCATTAGCAGAATATGAAAATGTCTCATTTGCTGCATTCTCTAACAGAGTATAGCCACCTACAGTTAGATGATTACCTTTTGGAAGGATGCTAGATTTCTATTTGTCGGTGATTACTTAGAAAGCTGAATATATATCCCATATTAAAAGAATTGAAACAGGCAAAGAAAAAAAAAGGCATATGTATTCAAATATAATGTTCTTTTTCAGTACATTTCTGTAAAAACAAGCATTTGCTCCTAGATTGGGTATCCTAAAAAGTGAGACAGACATATTCAATATTTTTTGGGTTCCAATAGGTATAGAACATTATTAGATATGCCTGGGAAACTCCTACATCCATCTCAGTATGGAGATATAGGGCATATTGTGAACAGCTACATTTAATCCAATTAATTTTAACCCCGACCAATATAACTGGTCATGTGTAGAAGGTACAGAGAATATGTTTATGAACATACATTAAGTAAAACATGTGTTGTTTAGAGAATTTGTGGTTATGGAATGTCACAAAATTAATGAAGCTGTTAATATCACTGAGGCATACACTCGATACTCAAGCAAGTGCCTAGGACAAATGCTTTCTCTGCAGGGGGTAGCTGAAATGCTACAAAGGCTGCCATGTAGTTGTGCAATTATTAATGAAGAAGCAGAATAAGGTAGAGGGCTTGGAAGGGAAAGATTGTGGGTTTATTGCATTGGTGGCATGTAGGCTAAATGAACAAATGAGATTTATTAGGAGAGTTCTTCTTCTTTAAGTCCAGTGTCAGACAAGTTATTTGTTGGACCTCATATCTCTCCCCATTCATATACTTTAGTTTTGAAAAAATAATATATATAGGGGCTCATTTTTAAGTGGTTAAGAGGTGATGCCATATTACACTAACCAATATTTGGTTTATTATGAATATTTAAACAATACTTAAAGTATAAGAATGTATTTGCCATTTTAGCCCTGTCTTTTTTGACACTCATTAGAGAGCTGGAAGCATCACTGAATGAGTTAAAGGATTGTGCCAGTAAATTTCAAAACATTTCAACTCTTTCAAATGCAATGAAGGAGAGATTGGTTAACAGGGAAATGGTTTTAGATGACGAAAAATCAGCCACCCTCTTTAGGGAGATTCAGGTAAGGATTTTTTTTTTCTTTTTCAAATTATAGATAAATATTTTAGCTGGCAAATTCAAAGGAAAAGTAAAATCTCATTATAAGCTGTGGTAAATTCTGTTTATGGTATTTGCACATTGTACAACCTTTGTTGGTTACATCTTTACTCCAGCCACATTATCTTTGTTATCTCGCTTGTTTATAACGCTAATCTTATAAAGGGGGTTTTAATGATGACCTGTAACTTACTGTAGGTTTCTCTTAGTACTGCTCTGACCTGATGAAGAGGGAATATCTCTCAAAAGCTTGTCTTATACAGTACAATGAACTGTTAGTCCAATTAAGGTATCATATAATACTACAATACTCATGTTTCCTAGCAACAGCTAAGACTAAAGGAAGCAAATAGGCTGACTAATAAAAATCCAGACTATTAATCTTAATTCAAGGTAACTCAAAGAACATAGAAGCTGGCGGTTCTAACTTAGGGGGTTAGTGGCTAAAGTCCAAATTGCATACAGGAGTGAATTTGCCAGCTAAAGACAGTCACAATAGACTACTACTGTTGCAGTCATGTCTTTATAATGAGAATATTGCCACAGTTGTGACTTTACTATTGTAGCAGTTGCAACCTTAAAAATTGTCGCGGTCGTGACTTTACAAAAGGAAAATTGTTGTGGACACAGATTTGCTATGGGAATCCGCTGTTTGAGAATTCGACAGTTGAATTCTCACTTCAGTCAATAACCCCCTCAGTGTGGATGTAAGCGTGTTGCTACTAAATGACTCCCCTGGATTGTATTACTGCACTGCAGTTTTACCAGACAAGCAACAGGCTCCAAATATGGCTACTGACTAGCCGCCTAACAGATGTGTACACTGTTGTTTTCTTTTTGCAACATGTTTTCTTCCTCAGGACTTAAAGCTATCCCTCTTACAACAACAATGTCATCAGAAAAGAAGACTTTTTGACAGTTGCATCTGTTTGGGCCACATCATTGAGCTGCAGAAGCAATTCAGTGCTTATTCAGTGCTACACTGCTTATCAGTCTTTACTAAGTGGAGCAATCATTTTAGAAAAATGTATCAGTATATTTTTAAAGGAAGGTTCAATAGTTTTTTTTCCTTTGTGGTATTTATATTGCAGGTTCTGTGCATTTTTTCTTTTATTTAATTTTTTTTTTTTTTAAATGTTTGCTGAAAATGCCCTAAAAAGCTTGCCCCAATCGTTGCAGTTATTAGAGTCTTATTGAAATTACCAAGTGAAGTGTACATGCCACCAGGGAGTATGGTGAATTATTTTTTTCAGATTGATTATCTTTATGCTCCAGACTTTTTATTAATGGCAAACTGTACACATTATTGTAAATATGAAATTGTACAAACACTTGGAGCCATCAGAAACTCTCTTTCATTTAAGAAATACTTGATAACATTACATATAGAATTTTTAGTAGTTACAAGAAGTGGTGCTTATATAAATAAGAGATTGATTAATTCAAATGAAACAGAGGGGGTTATTAACTAAAGTGAGAACTCGACTGTCGAAGTGAATTCTCTTAACTTTGGGTGGATACACCCTGATTCTCTACTCCTTATGGACTATACACCGGATTGCCATAGCAAACCTGCGACAATATTCCCATAGTAAAGTCGTGACTGTGTCAGTAGCAGTCTGTTGGGTACTGTGTGACTGTCATTATCTCATGAATTTGCCACATCACAGAGTTTGCTGAATACTTGAATATGGAGAGGTGGCAAATTCACCTTTACTAGACAATTTGGACTTTAGTCAATAACCCCCCGAATGTTCCTAAGAAAGGGCATAATCACAAATAAGCACTGGATCTTGTGCAAAAACTAAAAAATAATCATAATATGCCTTTGTAAGTAATGGAATATTTAACACCTTCTTACTATTTTGGTTTGTTTTGGTGTAGATATAATATGGAAGAGACACAACAAGAGACATAAGAGATCCATTATTTTATTGTTACCACACATTTTCTCAGACCTTCTTCAGTCTGGTCATTCAGTTGGAGTCTCCTTGCACAACTCTCTGTATATTGTCATTTCTTAAATAATGACTAACTGTTTAAAACAACTTTATGTTTTTAAGAGATAGTGATACCCCTATGTCGCATATCATTGCTCCAAGTCTTTAATTAAAGGAAATATATTGTTGTATTAGGTGTTTCATATGTTCTACATTGCTTTTACAAGTGAAATTGAGACACTGTGACCTGAGCGATTCAAAATGCACTGTTGAACACAACTCACCCAGTTGTTTGTTATTTTAGCCAATGTACGAAGAAGTGAAGGCATATATTGCGTTTATGGATAAAGTATTGAACCGGGCTGTTGTTCAGAATATTTCATGCAAGGCTACTAAAGAAAGAAAATGTTTAAAGAAGACATTTGCTCTTATAACTAAAGAGATGGTAAGTACAATATTTCATTGCATTAGAAAAGGATAAAAATAGAGTGCAACACCTACTGTTGTTATATCTTATGCTCATTCAGTAGGATACATTTATATCTCTCTCCTCATCTTGCAGGAAGTGAGAGAGTTGTTGTCTATGCCTGCCATTAAATTAATATCTCTTTTGTTCTGAGACATTGGTTTCTTTAAAAGCAATTCTAGTAGCTCAGAGAAGGAAATGGAGAGTTTTTAATTCACTTAGGGTGGTGCGTTCATTTTTTTTTTTTTTTTAACGTTCCCACTAAAATACAGAGACATTAGTAATATTAAGTCAGTCTTTTTATTAACTAGTAACATTTCTGTTTTTGATTGTAAAGAATCTTCTGTCTAAAGCTGGTGAAATCCAGCCCATGTTGAAAGAAAAGTGTATTAAAAATGGGAAAAGCAACATAAAAAAGAAATCTCTAAAGCAACAATCAAGATCAACCAAAAAGGTAATCTGGCTTGTTTGATTTCCTTCTGAATCTTTTCCTCTTTAATGTAATCTGAAGTTTACTTTCAGGGTCTGACTAGTACAATTGCTCCAGGAAATCCTCTTTCTTCTCTGGGAGCATTCACTGCGGCTAAGATTGCCCTTCATGTCTTCTCTGATTATAATGTATGCCCCTATGGTGTAGGACACATTGGAATAAACTTCTAATTTAACTTAATCATCATTGGAGAGTTATCTTCTATCTATAGGTGTCTATAGGTGGGAACTTCTGGTTGATCCCTGTCTCAAACATGCACAAATACAGCCTTGTGAGCTGTGTGGAGGACATGTTTAATGGGAAACTAAATGGTCTTCCTTCAGCGGGTTTTATTTCCACTGCCTTCCCAGAAACACTATTGTGGCACATGCATAACACATCACATATCTGGGGAAACAGCTAATGAACTAGGAACATTTAAGAACTAGTAGAGGGTGCAGTGACTTAATATATCATTTCCCTTGAAGTATCATCCCATCAAACAACTTTGTTTAAGAGAACAATGAATTGCAGAATGTGATACAATAAAACATATTATATTATCTAAAGTCCAATGCATCCTACCTTGTATAAGATGTTAACTGAAACAGTAAACAAGATTTCCTTAGATAGCAAGGCTTGTAATTGGGTGTGACATGCTCATCTTCCAACTGTCACTGGCTTTAGTGGAACATTAAAAATGAAATATAATTGAGCATATTATATAATTTAAGATATTTTATTTGAGGTTTTAAGATTTTTACTATTTTTACGTGAAATGAGCACCTTTATAGTAAGGACTTACTCGGCTTTCCCTGCGTATGATAAAATGCAGTGTGATAAAGGTTATGTGGTTTTCTTCAATTCAAAATGATGTTTTCTGGCATAAGAATTAGATATTATATATTATAATAGTCAGCAAGTCCCTTTCTGTCTGCACAGAAACTTAGCTAACAATGCAATAAAATGAAATATATATATTTTATATTAATACCTACCAGAAAGCAGAGTCTCCAATGGTAGAGAGTCAGATGGTATTGCCCATGGAAAGTGAAATGCTGGCCTCGGACCTTGCTCAATTGAAGGCAGAAGAGGGTAACTCAGTTCAGATTCAGAGACCTCTTAACATGCAACAACAGAAGGAATTAGAAGATATTCTTTCCAGAATTCAAGCCTTTGTCTCTGAAGACATTGGGAAGGTACACAGTCACACCAGAGAGGAGACATTGAGATGGCTGGCTCACTGGAGTGAGGTAATTTGTTGAAACGGCTATCTCTGGTTGAATCCCAAAATTCAACCTAAAATTGATATTGCTTTTTCTTCTTTAACCCCGTGCCGCAGAAGAATGATATTTGTAAGTAAGCTCCAAAGCCATTGTTATGGTGAACTTGTACTTAAATTGCATGCACCTTTGCCAAATTGAGTCAAATAAAATCAGTTTTGTTTTTTTCACCAAAACTCAATTATCTTATCTCAATTACAAAAATCAAACAAATTGCAAATTGAGTAATCATCAGGTGAATGCATTGCTCACGATAAATAACCTATAACAACCACTCAGAACTGAGCACACATTGGTTTCCTGCAGTTAGGGAAAGAAAACATCTGACCAATTGCAAGGAGTGACTATAACTCATCAATTTTTGCCCCAGTGAAAAAAGTTCTTGTTTTATTCAAATGTTATTGCTTCGTAAACCTAAGCAGACATTCTACTTTTTAAATTGTAGTTTGGCCACTGTTTCATTGGATGTTAGGGGAGATATTTTTAATTATACTCAACAGAGGAATAATATGCAAGTTTACTCTTTTGTTAAAAGATGAATGAAAATCAGATGACTGTGACTTTCTGTGCAGAATAACCTATACCCTTATGTTCTGCTGTATATTATGTGAAAATAGAAATCTTTTGTTGAAAAATTATTTCTTTATGAACGCATTGTGTTGCATTGACATTTGCAAGTCTACAACTGAAAACATCAATCCATCAATTTTAATAATTGTTTATGTGTACTGATAACCTCTGCTTTTCTTAATATTTTACCCCCATGGGGAAAAAACACCTTCAAATTGCTGTCAACTCCAGCTGCTTGGGCTTTTAGGACAATTGGCATTAAAGACTGTAACATTTATTAAGTAACTATAATATTTTCTTTCAGCATCCTTGGCAGAGATGTAGTTCTGAGCTATTAATGAGAAATGGTCAGTGTAAGACTAGCTTTGGCATCTGTGCATGTTATATTTCACTGTAAAACCAGCTTTAGGTGATGTTTCATATTTACATAAATTTTCATTGAATTTGTGACAATGTTAAAATGCAGGTGGAGGATATTCAGCAACAAGTAGAAAGTATTAAATGGAAAGTGAATTTCATGAAGAAGCAGCCAATCATTCTGGATTATTCTGACACAGACAGGCAGATTCAGGAAATTGAGGTAAGATGTGCAAATATTCTGCAAGAAATGTAATTTCAATTGTACAGTGGTAGGTAGTTATAAATTCATGCCAAATACCTTTATGTTAACATTTAGTACTGATGGATTCATTAAATAATGGGGGTTGAAGGGAATAAAAGGATTATGGGATATGTGCATGTGTAGGGGAATGAAAAGCACATGGTGTATGTCTGTGGGGAAGGGGAATAAAAAGCATATCGCTCCATGTGTTTTGGTGGGGGTAGGAGAAAGCTTATGGCATATATGGGGTCACTAAAAGCATATGGAATTTGTGTGGGGAAGCATGCGGGCTATATGTGGGACTCTGCAGAGCATCTGGGGGGAAAGGGAAGATTGCATATTGGACATTTATGTGGGAGTACTTAAAGTCATATGGGACATGCATTGCAGAGCATCTTGTTAATATTTGGGGACACTGCAGAGCATCTTGGACATATATGTAAGGGGATTTGTATCTGGGGCATGTCTGTGGGGGCAATGCTGAGCATCTGAGACTTGTGTTGAAGCACTGCAAATCAACAGGGATATGTCTGCAAATCATCTAGGGTGATGTCTGTGGGAGGAGTTGCATAGGGCTAGTTATGTCTGAAAGGGAGATTACAGTGCAGAACATTAGCAGGTTTCTCTAGAGGGGAAACTGCATAGCATCTAGGGTTATACTGTATCTGATGGACAACAAAGTCATTTGCACAGGCTGCTTTCCTTATTTCCACCCACACTGCTCAGAATCTCCTCTCTACGGCTACTGTTGTTATATACTGTTAAGTAAGTCTACATTTGTCACTGAGAATTGTGTTTTACACTTAGTATTTGCTACTGGGGAAAGTTCTCTGCCTCCAGATACGAACTTAAATATGGAACCAGCTGTGGCTAGTGGGAAACTGCATGAGACACCTAGAAATTTACTTTGCAACTGGGCTGACTGACTGGGCTACTGAGAAATGTACAGTGTAGGTGAATGCCAAATGCACTGGGTGAGCAACCAATAACCATGCATCTAAGGCAGTTAAATGATCTATTTCCTATTTACATTGATTATGTGTGGCTAAACTAAATTAGTTTATGTATTCCTTGCTTATTTCTGTAGCATTTAGTATTGTAACTGTAGTGAGTATCATACAATTGTAGGGAGAGGGCCCTTAGGCTTAGCTTCTCTGCTGGGCACATCATGCTTCGGTCTGAACATACTGATCTCTTCTATAACTGTATTGTCATTTTGATGTTGAATTGTTTGGTGTTTTATAAAAGCAATGCTTTATAAATAAAAATATCCTTACACACCATACATAAGTAATCTTTATGTGATATTTGAAGTCAGTCCCAACAAAAAAGGGAAAATGACTTTAGATACATAAAGATATTGCCTGACATTTAGGACCTTATTGGATGAATTTAGATGTCAAATTCACCTCACTCAGAAGACTTTGAGAAAGGGCTTATTTAGCCCAAAACATGTCATGATGAGAAGGTTACCAATAAAAATAGTGTAGTTCCATTACTTCTGCTTTGCTAAAAGTTGCTTCTGCGGTTTTCATTTGTGTACTCGTTTGGTGTATTGGTGGATATACTTTGGAACCGCATGGTTTGTGCATCTGCAAGGACACTTTACCTTTTTTACATTCCCTATGCAGTTTCCCATTTATCAGCTCAATCTTAAAAGTAATTTTTTTTCTTTTGCATATTGACACTATTTTGTGACATTTTTTAAGAATTGCGAGATTTCCACCTTCCATCTGTTTCATGAGAAATAATCATTTATGGAAGGTCGGTCGTTATAAACAGTTGAATTGATTTTTTTAAAAATCGTGATCGAAAACTCAATCCTGAAATCTCATGAGAACAATGGGAGATTTCTCCCTGTAAACTCAGAAAGACCCAGAGCGGCCTTTCCGAGTTTAATAAATTGCACCCATTTAAGTGTTAGTTTGTGGTTGACACAAGAGGTTGGAGGACCCTGCAATGTAGAGCTTACACTCTAAATCTTGCTTTTTAACTTGTAGAGAACATTTTTGTTATTTGTCAAGGCTAATTGCAAAGAATGGGTTTCCTTGAAGTATATGGTACTGCTCACATATCCTTTATAGAAAAGAAGTTGAAAAAACTCAAGACCTGGCTAAGACCAAATTGGCCATCGAGGTGTGTGGCCAAGATACTGATAATATAATTATACAGTCCGTGTAAATTCCTCTTTGTGGCCAACCTATGTATCTCTTAACAAATGGTAACACAATTGGTATGGCAGTTACTTCTATGTAGTAAATATGAAAACCTTTCATTTGAAGTTTAATTATTGGTTTTTATTGCTTTGTGTTCTCTCTTTCTTTCTATGAATTGCTGCCACTTTTATTAAGTAGGATTTCTGGGGCATTTCATGAATATGTATCATCTCAAATTCCATTGAAAACAATAGTTGTGGGTGTAATTTACTTAACAGATTAAAGATGGCTGCAACCGGTAGAAGAAGAGACAACACAGATCAATAAAAATCAAGAATTCAACTTCAAAGAGAACATTTTTTACAAGTACAATGTAGGAGTGCTCCTCATGTCACCTCAATAGGATTGTTTCTTTTCTGGTGTTTCTGACCCTTTAATATGTTGCAAATAATGTACAAATAGACTAGTCCTTTAGTTCCTGGTAGCTAGTAATAAAAGTGGCTTGTATTACATCTTAAAATACAAGAAAAGTTTAGAACTTCTACAAACTTGCTATTCTTTTAATTATGCTGCTTTAGAAATCTTCAAAGATTCTATTTTATCTTTCCTCATTATTTCCTTCTAATTGTTTCTGTTTCAGATGCTCTGTAATGTTTTACAAATGAAATCAACCAAATCTTCACAAGCAGAAGGAACATCAACATTTCAAATGGAAGCAACCATCGACTGCAGTCTGAACAGAGAAGGTCTACTCTGTGAATTACATTCCCTTAATGCACAAAAGCAAAGTCAGAGCAAGTTGATCCGAGACTTTCAGAATGAACTATCAGCAGCAAAACAGTCCCTGCAAGTGTTATTAAAGGAGAAAGAAAACATAAAAATGTGAGATAAAGTGTTAGAATGACTTATAATGGCATTCATAATTTAAATGATTTGTAGTATAAAACACTTTGAATTTCTATAATTTAGGGGTTAGGTTACATGTGACAAGCTAATGCATTGCCTATCTGAACATCAATGGTTAGTGGCAATTTGATACATACAGTAAGTTTATTCTCCAAACAAGGGTTATCAGGGATTCACAGTATTATACATAGTGTTCCCCCCGTGCAGTTGATAATAGATCATTTGCTATAGTTTACAAATAACTGACATATTGATGAAGTGGGGGGTTGATGGCAAGGCTCCAGCCTTGCATAAGGCCTCTAAGTGACAATGGCAACTGCGATTGAGGGCGTTAATGGCTAAAGTCTGAATTCTTGCATAAAGGTGTGAATTCGCCAGCTAAAGAGAGTTGCAATAGACTGCTACGGTCTTAGTCCAAGCTTTATCACGAGATTATTGTCGCAGTTGCTACTTTACTATGGAAATATTGTTGCACTCACAACTTTAAAATTGTCGCAGTTGCAACTTTACAATGGGAAAATTGTAGCAGTCGTGAATTTGCTAAGTGAATCTGCTGTTTGAGAATTTGGCAGTCGAATTTCACTTTAGTCAATAACCCCCTAAATGACAATATGACCTAGGGACAAAGGTGACTTAGAATTATATCGAATATTCACAGAATACAGTTAGTGGGAAATAGTGAGACTGATGTCACTGCCCTTCATTTGTCGAATTCGCCTCACTCCACATGACTTCTCATCCTACTTCTATCTGCCTGACTATGCAACACTACACATCCAATCCAGTGTTCGCCGCTGTCCGCCTGTTTCGACAAGCGTATTCTCCACTTAATCAATATTGAGAAGTTAATTTGCAACTATTTTGGTTGGCAATGCTACTAGAACTGTAGTGAAGTGAATTTGACAGGTGAATTCACACTTTAGATAATGAGGATCATAGTGTTTTTAACAGCATAGAGCTGGGGGATTGTATGGGCAAGCAGGTCGCACTTTCGTTTAATGAAGTATATATTCAAAGCTGAAAAAATGTTGCATGAGTTTGAGTAACTAGATATATTTATGTAATAGACAAGATTCCCTTTTGCATGGCACCTTGACTTGCATGCTGCATTTATTGTCCCTTTTACAAACCAAAAGTCATGTGAAGGAGCAGTAAACCAATGCAAAACATTTCTATTGGGATCAATATTTTCATTCTGTAATGAAAACTGACAGTTGTATGTATAATGTATGTATAATTTTATTTATAAAGCGCCACAAATTTACACAGCACTGTACAATTCAGCAATACAAATATAATACAGACATGGAAAAAGTGTATTACACAATACAAGGTTATTTCACTTTAAGTGCCAGGTTATGGTGGACACAAGAGGTTGGAGGTCCCTGAGTTTACAATCTAAATGGGAGGAAGACTTAAATACACAGATAGAAGGGTAGTAAGATCTGTAACAATGTGCTGAAACACTGGTTAATAAAAACAAATACTAAGCATAAATAACTAATTAAGGATAAAATGAAACATAGACATAAAAATTAGTGATAAATATCAGTGCTGGTGTTCCATAAGGAAGGACTTCAGTTTGGCTTTAAAAGTGCAGAGGGAAAGTTCCTGGGGAAGATAAAGGGGTATAGAATTCCAGATGTGAGGGGCAGAAAGAGAAAAAGGTTTGAGACGAGAAAGGGTCGTATTGGTGTGGGGCATGCAAAGCCTGAAACTTTATGGATATATTTGCATTATATGTTAACACTGCTTCCCTTGTCTTTGTGAAGCAGCAGCTTAGTTTATAAGGCTGGGGTCACACCAATTGATTTTCAGCTGAGCTTTTTTTTTAAGCTCATTATTGTCTATCTTGCTAATTACAATAGCCCGTGAAGACTATTTTTCCAGCTCAGCTGAAAATAAACTAGTGTGACCCCAGCCTAAGGCTGTAAAAAGCCTTTTCAACCTAATATCCTGCAATTTTGAAGGTAACATTCAAATAAGGCAAAAAAATCCATGAGAAAAAAAGCAAATTATCCTCATCTTAGGGGAAAAAAATCCTTCCCGACTTCAAAGATGGCAATCAGAATAAATTCCCTGGATCAAGAACCCACCTCCAGTTATCTCTTACACATAACTTGTAATGTTCCTACACTCAAGGTATCCAGCCTCATTTTGAATTATTTTATTGAATTAACAATGACAACTTTCCCAGGCAGAGAGTTCAATAGTGTTAATGTATTAATGCAGAAAACTTCTTTCCTCTAGATGTAAAAGAATACTTATAGTCCTTGATATAAATAATTCATGGGAGAGTTATCTGTACTGACCCCTGATATATTTATACATGGTTATATGT
>WMED01000040.1:20807-53139 GCA_019650415.1 Pipa parva
AAAAATCCAAAGAAATATCCAAAATTATGTGATAATGGAGAAATATCCAATTCAAGATTGCTGCTCTCCTTGTTGTGGAGTCTTCTTCCTACTCCCACTAGATGAAATCACCAAGGTAAATTTGTATTTAAGATAAGAGCAAAAACAAATACTCACTACATAGTGCTTTAAAAGTGATTTAAACATTTTCTACACGCATGTTATATTTGCTGATCTGGTAAGCTCATAATTTGAACAACTTTTATCACCTGTATGCAGTGTCACCATTTTGGATTCGTTGTTGTTTTTCATTTTCGTTATATTCACATACCCACAGCTGAATAGTCAGCAGGGACGTTTGGTTATCTATATCTATATATATTTAAATCACTTTTAAAGCACTATGTAGTGCGTATTTGTTTTTGCGCTTTTCTCAAATACAGATTTAACTTTTTTTTTTAAGAGTAAAAAATGATAATATCTCTTGGTACTTTAGTTCGACCATTCCTTTAATCACTTTAGCTGCCAGCCTTTGAACCCTCTGAAATGTGGGCAAATAATAATGTCTAATAAACATGTAGAAGGATTACACTGTTTTCACCCTATTCATAACTGTATATAACACCTATTGTTTCTTACCTATTTAACGGCTGTACCAAACTGCTACCATTTTGGCCTGGTACTGATTTCGTTTTCATTTACTAAATAATTATTAAAAATCAGGAAAGTAAATGAAAACCAAAGTGACGGTTAAAACACAACTATAACTGCTCTTTTTTGCCAAAATCATCAAATTGTTTTTCTCTTTGTTTTGATTGAAAACTGTTTAAACCCAGTTTTAGTAGAGGTTCTACATGGATTTTTGATGGTAAAAAAGCTTGCGTTTTATGCAGTCAACATTCTGTAAACCCCTTGTAGTTTACATTCAGCATAGGCTTACATAACTAGCTTTTCTTAAAAGGAAGACATTATTGATGTACTGTTTAATAAACTATTGTTCAGTTATTGTTTCCCGCTGCGGGTTGCATGGAAAGAAAATAGGCTTTATATTAATTCTGGACTGATTTAACATATGATATAATTCTTTCAGGGGTCCTGCGGAGAGTCTTACAAATCATCTGGACAAGATGAATGATTTTCTTATTAAAGTAATAAAGGAAAATGATAAACTGCACACCCTGAAATCCATATTTGAAAATATCTGCCGTCTAGACATTTCTACTATTGACAAAGCGAAAGCAGAAACCGATATTGAACAGCTTCAGCGATGCTGGGATCAAATTGAACTTTCTATCCAAAGGAAAATTGATCACCTAGTGCTAGAAACTAAAGAAGTCACATTTTTAAAGGAGAAAATTGATCAGATAAAACAAATGATACAAGATCAGCGTCAGCTCTTTGACCACCAAAAACTAGGAAAAGAGGGCCTCAAAGCGTCTCTGTTTTTGGCTGCGAACTTACAGTCAATCAGATATTCAATTTCTTTATTAAGGAATGTTTGTGATGTTTTGATGAAAAGATCATTGGATCAAAATGACTATGAAAGCCTGGAAAGTTCTTTGGATGACTTAAAAACTGAACTGGATAATCTAGACCAGCATACAAGTGACAGCTCTTTGACAGGGTATGAAACATCACAATCCTTGTTAGAAAAGTATCCATTTATAAGACCATTGTTTGAAGCCCTGTTATGGGTGCAGAAATCACATAGTGAGGCCAGACTGGACCATACTGTTGCACTTTTGCCAGTGGATATTGGCCAGCAGGTAACATATCACTATACTTTGCAAGAGAAAATTTTGAACCAAAAGGCTACTGTTGATTTATGTATTGAGGGACTAAGTCACATATTATCAGGGATGGACGCACCTGTGTCTAAAGCCTTGAATCTGTTTTTTCATGAACTTCAGTTATTATATGAAACACGATACAACCTCTCAGTAGAAAGATTACAGCAGTTGGAAGATGGGCTTGAAAAAAGTAGAACTCTCTTTTTGCAAATTGAAAAGCTTAAAAAAATACTTCAACGCCAGGAGAAAGAATCAGCCCTAGTGAAAAGGGGAATCTTTACAGCATCGGAATTATATGAACAGCTAGATTGCTTGAAGGCCAAGACAGTGGAACTGGAGGAAATTGAAGGTCTTGCCTTAACACTTCTTAGAAATAGCCAGAACGTTGGTAGCCAGCTGCTAATGTCTGAGCAGTTATATTTCAATGATACATTACGAAATCTGAAGAGTAGAACAAGCAGAGCTCGTAGGCTTGGAAAGGGAAAAACTTCTTATATAAAAATGAAATTAAGTATCTACACTGAGTTTGAAGAAAAGACAAACTCCTTGATGCAGAAATTAAATGCAATGCAGAATTCCGAGTCGGAGCCTCTTAATTGCACAGCAAGCACTGGGGAAAGTTCTGAAAACAAGTTAGAAATTGGACAGGATGTTTCATCATTATATCAAGAGCACTTTTCTGAAATAAGCAGGTATCAAAATTTGTTTGAAGTATGTGGACTTCACTGGGATAGTTCTTCTGTCAGTTTCATACAGAATACATTTCCTACTGTTACAAAAAAAAACAAAAGTCTTATAGACGTAGCTGGAGAAGAAACAAAAAGTCCAGAATTATTGGAAAATATTAAAATCATGATATTATCTATTCAAAAAGACGCCGCCTCTTTACTAAGCAATTTTAATATTGTAGATGCTCAGGTAGCTTGTGCAAAAATTAAGAAAATAAATAACCTGTTATCTAAAGAAATGTCTATGTTACATGATCACTCTGACACACAAGCTACTCCTTCTGAAGAACAATATTTAAAAGATCTAACTGAACCTTTACATTTATTATACAAATGTCTCACCCAACTGATTGCTGAAACTCAGATGGAAGAAAGAAGTGAAAAGAATGTTCCGAGTATTCTGTACCTTCATTTGTCTAGACTAAATAAAATTGATGAGGAATTGCAACAGCCTTTTGCCATTGACCTGGATATCACTAAGACTCAAGATCAACTGACTAGGCTTGAAACCCTGGCAGATATAAGCCAATCTGAATCAAATATCTTAAGATCCACTCTACAGTCTGATGACATTGAGCAATTTCATAAATTAGATGATATTGGAAAAAGAATAGAGGAGAACATAACATTGCGAATGGTAAATATGTTTAAGTACACCTATTTCAAAATGTCCTAAATATGAATAATTATTAATATATACACACAAAGCTTTAAACTCAAGAGTCCACATATATTAATCTGTGAATGCATAATACACATATTGATCTGTACATGGTCTTCTGGGTGTATTTTAAATCCTATTATTAAGATTTACAAACCATTTCTAAACCCACACAATGACTTGCTGTCTCTCTTAGTTCTACATTTTAAAATGTTTTTTTTTACCTACACTGGAGAAATCATGTGTTGAATGTTGTTACATATTTCCTAAGAATGAAAGAATTTTTATAATCTGTATATATTGTTACATGCATCATAGGAGTGCGCACAGGGTGTGCCCGGGCACACCCTAATGGCGGCACGCAGGATGATACATCACATATAAAAATGCCATTGTGAATCTAGCCTTAAGATTTTTTTGGGATAATTCAGCATAGTGTGAAGTTACCTCCGAATCCTTTGTATCACTTCGCAGAGGCTGTTATGCGCTCGCTGATGTACTGCATGCGCACATCAGGGAATACTTTAAAGGTATTCCAGTCTTGGCGAGACCACTCAAGTCTTCTTGCGAGACTGGAATCCCTTTAAAGCGTTCACTGATGTACGCGTGCAGCCTCTGCGAAGTGATGTGAAAGATCCGGAGGTAACTTCGCACTATGCGGAATTACCCCCTTTATCTTTAGGGGCACACCCTAATGAAATAGCCTGCGCACACCTATGACATGTATAGTATTTGACCAAATGTATGTTGCAGCAGTGTAATTGATGGAGCAACTTCTTGCTCTACACTATGGTTAGCTTGAATGTTACCTCAACTGAAATATACCACCACAATTCCTGTGCCAAACAGTTATTTGTCCATCTAATTGCCACGGTTGCAATATAAATGATTTACTTATTTTTGGTTTTTAATTTCCTGTCACTTTCTCTCTAGCCCTTTCTCTCATCCTTTTCCTCTTTATTTGATCAATTTAAAATCTCTGTTAGTGACTTGATCTGCAGTCTTTAGAATTCTGAATAAACAAAACAGAAGGAAACTGCAGGGTGTCTGAGTTATCTCTGCTGTAAGTTTATGATTTCTCAAAATTCTCAGTTCTTTCAGCCAATCCCATGGCTTAATATGCTGAAGAGAAATTGGGTAAAAATGTCAAATAACAAGTAAAAAATGTTTCTCTCTTAGCAAGTGATTAGTCATTTTATAAATATTTATCCTAACCCTAGCACTGTAATTTCATGAATGTAAAATGTATGTGGTAGTTAATATTAAGCTTTAGTAAAAACTTTAATAAATCCCGTTGTTTGGGTCTCCTTTCAGATTATAGTATATAGCTTTTCAGAAGCAAATTCAATTTTTATTTTAGCTTTGCCTAAAATCAAGTTAAATCATTTTAAAAATTCCTTAATTTAATGTAAGGATTACTGGACTGCATTTTTGAAGGGTTGACCTTGTTACCTAATTGAATATTGTGTAGTGATTGTAAACAAAATAGAAATTAGCCTGTGAGTTGCTGTGCTTGACTCACTTTTCAAGCAAATGTGCTAATAGCTGGTAAAAAGACACAATTTTAGAAGAGAAGGAGGGAGGAGCAAAATCAAAGTTACAAAAACTTTTAGCTGAAAGAAAGTCAGAGACGCGTAAGTTGACAGGTATAAGTCATATCAGCATTCATACATGCATAGCAAGCCCTACAAACACATGACAGGTTTTACATGGTTTAGTATCCTTTTCATGAGAATATGCTTTATTCTTGTTAGTTTGTCCTTTATTGTGGTTCCACTGGCAATCATAACATTAACAGTGCTTTAAGACTGTTTCCTTTTTTTAAAGATGTCTTCGCAAAGCCTAACTGCAAAATTAGTATGTTATATTAATATACTAGTGCTTTGTATCTATATCAGTGTTTCTTTTCCCAATACTTCCATTTTATCTGTGGATAAATGTCATTCATTTAAGCACACAGAGATTGACTGGTATGTTTCTGGCTTAGTGTAATTGTATGCAGCTTATTAATCTGAAAAGTTTGTTTCCAATGGACATCTGTTAATAAAGCTTCATATGCTTTACATTCGTCAGAACATTGTTCATGAGTCCTGTGATATCCTTCAGAAGCTTCAGGATTGTATCACCAAAGCTAATAAGCTTTTTGTACAGTTCGAAGCACAATTGCGTACCAACACAGTGGACCTCAAAACTCTTGAGGAGAAATCAGACTATAAAACTGTTTTCTCCCTAAAAGAAGATTTAAAGACCGTGTTAGATGAAATTCAAGAGCTTTCTAAGCAGTTGAAAATGACTTGTAACCCAGAAGCAAAGGTACTCCTTGACAATATCTTGGATGAGATTATACGCAGGGATTCCTTACTGACTACGCTGCATGACACAAGGAAATTGAGGTTGGACAGGTATGTACTCGCATTTACTGTCTGGCGTAAGTAGGCTGTTCAATTGGGTAACTGGCATGTAACATACTGTACCAATGCCACAGAAATGTAGATGATTGAATTGAATTATTTGTATAGATCGTTTGTGTGTCAGTACAAAATACTAGGGCCAGTCATTTGGGATGAAATTAAAGACTAACTCTGTTTTCCATTGAGAGCAGAATTTCAGGGTCCTGGATTCTATTTAATGTAGAAGGCGAAATTTATTAAGGGGCGAAACGATCGCCCGAAGTTAAATTCTGATCGCACGATCGGAATTCCGATCGCGCAATCGTAAATTGATTGAAACTCTGATCGTGCAGTAAAAATTCCTCATTTAATAAATTTTGCCCATATATAAATCTAGACAACAAGGCATACTGTAAGTGAAGACAGTGTACAAAAAGATTCAGAATCTGTTAATGGCATTGCTATAGATTTTTAACTGGACTGTTGGTGTATCAATGATGCAGATGGGAATATATCTAGTATTTAAAGTATTGTGGAAAAGTATTAGGCAGGTGTGGAAAATGGCTGCAAAGTATGAATATGTTCAGTAATAGAAGTTTTAATTGTTTATTTTTATCAATTAACAAAATGTTAAGTGACTGAACAAAATTGAAATGTAAATTAAATCAATATTTGTGACCAATAGTTGCCTTCAAAACAGCATCAGTTTTTCTTCTAGGTACACTTGCACACATTTTTGAAGGAATTTATTCATAATATCTTGGAGAACTAATCACAGATCTTTTGTGGGTGTAGACTTGGTAAAATCCTTCTGTCTCTTCATATAGTCCAAAACAGATGCAAAGAAGTTGAGATTAGAGCTCTGTGGAGGACTTCTTGCTCTTTACACTGAAAATAGTTCTTAATGATAATGGCTACATTGTATTTCTCAGCACTGAAAACATCATTAATCATGACCAAAATCCCAACTGAATTTGCTGAAATACAGCCCCAAACTTGCAAGGAATCTCCACTCTTCAGCATTGCCTGTAGACTCTTACTATTGTACTGTTTACCAGCCCTTCTGTGAACAGACTATTTTATCTGCGATTTCAATTTTGGACTTATCAGTCCAGAGCACAGGTGCCATTTTTTGGTTCCCCAGTTGCCCCCTATGTTTTTGTGCATAGCTGAGTTATTTAGCCTCTTTTCTATGTTGTGTGTTGTGTTGCTTAACCTCTTTTCTAAGGTGTGGCTTTTTGGCTGCAATTTTTCAAAGAAGACTACCACTGGCCAGACTTATTCAAACAGTAGATGGTTGTACCTGGGTCCCACTGGTTTCTGCAAGTTATGAGCTGATTGGCACTGTCGGAAATCTTCTGATTTTGAAGGGAATTAAGAATGATATGTCTTTCATCTGCTGCACTAAGTTTTCATTTGCCAGCCCCTGCATTGCCCATTTTGTTCTTCTTCTTCAGAAGAGCTTCAGAAGCAGTATAACTAAATTGTCTAGATACTGTATTCAGTCTTACAATGGTGATTGTCCTGTGACATGAACGTTTCTTCCACAAGCATACCTTTGTAGCAGAGTTTAGCTGTTCCTGACCCAGTTTTAAGCCTCCCACACAGCTGTTTCTGTTTCAGTTAATAACTGTGTTTCAACCTACAAATGAAATGATGATTATTATCATGTTTGATATAATTGGTTAATCAAACACTTTTAATCCTACAAAATTCTTGACTTTGTGCAAGGGTGGTGAAGCCAAATACTGACTTGATTTAGATTTCTCTTTTTGTTCATTCACTTTGTATTTTGTTAATTGATAATAAAACTATGAACACATCTTGAAAGCATTTATACTTTGCAGCATGCTTTCTACACCTGCCAAAAACCAAAAGTCAGGTTTTGGGTATAATTTTAAGTACATGTATGTCATATATTTTTCGTTTTTACATTTGAAAACTAAAAAAACAAAAAAACAAAAACAAAAACCGGACCAGTTGGAACAATGTATATCCCATCAATAAGCAGTTTACATTAAACAAACATAATTGAGATATTTGTACTGTTAATACAGTTTGTAAAAATGCATGTTTTTTTAAATCTAGATGTTGTGAAAACTATCTAACTTACATAGAAGCATCAAAAAAGATTTCCAATGATCTAGAGGAATTGGAAAATGTTATTATAAATATATATGATCAAAAACCATTGTCCTACAAGGAAGCTTTGCTCCACTGGGAGAAAAGCAAGGTAAGCTTTATTGTAATTCCGGATACTGTACTATTCCACACCTGTATTATTAAAAAGCTTACTGTTAAAATTGGGGCTTCATTGTATAGCTCTGCCTCTGCTAGATAAACCCCTGATGAGACTTGCAAACTAATTACTGAACATGTCTTTTCTAAATTATGTAAATTGTTTGTCTTTAAATGGCACATTACAGATATTTATTAATGACTGATGAGCTGGTCTCCTCCATTGTAAACAAATCCAAACAGAAGAGCTTGATATAGCCCTATATAAAAGAGAAGTTTATTGAATTGACAAATATGTTAAAGTGGACCTGTCAGGGTTTGCTCTGATGCTCGACTTGAATCTCAAGGAAGGAAAGATGACGGAATGCATTAAATCACAATCTAGCAGAGATCTGATTGGAGGAGCTACAGTATAATGTCAGTCATCCTTTTAGCCCCACCCAACCCAACTTGAGGATCAAGTCAGGCATCGGAGTGGAAAAAAAGCAGGGAGTTTTCTTCTTTTATAAAGTCTTAGCTGAATACTTTTAGCATTTAGCTAAGACAACTCCCTGCTTCCTAAAAAGAGTCTGTTAAGTGAACCTGATAGGTTCACTTTAAAGTTTTGGAAAGTAAGATGTTTAATTTTATATAGCCCATGTTTTATATTTTATTTAGCCAATATTGCAAGGTATATAATCATAGTTTTACCCATGCACATGAGACATTAGTAAAGTCATTGTAATGTAAGCTGCCTAGGTGTAGTGGAGAACAATATATTTTTACTATATTTGACTACATTTACTTAGTACATAGGAGCTTAAAGGTGGGCTACACATCGTGACTTAGTAGTGGAACAAATGCTAAGTGATTAATAACCTACTTTTCTACTTGTATTATCAAATAAAAGTCAGACTGTAGACCATATTATATGATTAGATTTAAGAACATACATGGATATCTACAAATATTTAATGAGAAGACATGTTTTAGCTGATTGGTAGAACTTTTTGTTTTCAAGTATACTTTTCTGAAATTACAGAAGCTTCTACGTATGGTAACTCATTATTGGCAGAGCTAGCCTAGAGCATGGGGGCTATGAAATGTGTATAATAATTGATCATATAGATCATTTAATAATAGATTTACCTCACAGAATTTAATGGGAATTCTAGTTTATTTTAATTATTAAACACATTACAGTGTAATATAATCAGAAACCAAGTCCCCTTTAGCCAAGAAAGTTTTGTGCACACTATCTAAGTTCCAATGGAAACTTACTAAGCAGTGTTCCCAGCAAGCAAGATTTTCCCAGTATTCCACTCCAAATTGGAACTTGAACAATAAATATAAAGTTGTCATTATGGTCCTTCCAAGTGATGCTTATTATTAGCTATGGGGGAATTTATTTGGAAATGTGACCAAAAATACACCGACAGCTCTTATTTATCACAAGAGTATGTGAATCTTCTTATTTATTAGTTGTGACAATTACATAATGATTGCCCTTATGTATTATTTTTGTATCCATATTTCTCAAAGGCTCTGGTTACACAATTATACACCTCTGAAGAGGACCTGATGAACCTCAGGAATGCCGTGAGAGAGTTGGAGATAGTCTGTAAAGAGAGTGAATTCCAGCTGCTCATCAAAACTGTGATGGTGCTATGGAATAAATGGCAGTATTTGTTTGAAATCACTGAGAATTTGGAACTGGAATGTGAAACAAAGAAGCAAGAATGGAAGCTAATCAGTGAAGAGGTGATCAGTATTAGAAACTGTATGAATAAGGCCACGGGCTACGTGTTGCTGATCAAAATAAATGTTTATTTTTTTACCTATTGGATTAACTCGCATAAACTTAGAAAGCACCAGAATTTTTTTAAGCTTTAAAAACAATTTCTAGCTGGCTGCAAGTAGCTCATATTGTCCTGGACAAAAATGGATCAAGACCTTGACTGTTTTGAACAGTTATTCAGCTAGAGACTATGTATTATTATTTTCAGTTCAATGGAGTGTGAATATGTTATAATCATAATTACAAAGCTCCACTTATACAATGCCCCCTTCATCTATTAAATGTAGAACAAAATATTTTAAAACGTACTTTTCTTCCCCTAGGAACCATACTACTGAGTATGAGAGAGATATAATATATTTCATAATGCCATCCTTGATTTCAAGGCTATCTCACAGTAGAGCATGGGGGTCATGAAATGTGTATAATAATTGATCTTATAGATCATTTAATAATACATTTGACTCACAGAATTTAATGGGAATTTTAGTTTTGTTTAATTATTAAACACATTACAGTGTAATATATTCAGAAACCAAATGAGATTACATAGTCCCCTTTAGCCAAGACAGTTTTGTGCACACTATCTCAGTTCCAGTGGAAGCTAACTAAGCAGTGTTCCCAGCAAGCAAGATTTTCCCAGTATTCCAAGCCAATTGGAACGTGCAGAATCAATATAAAGTTGTCATTATGGCCCTTCCAAGTGATGCTTATTATTAGATAAGGGGGATTTAGCTGGAAATTTTTAGTTTTTAGTTGTTGATTGTATATTGTTAACCCTTGATTAACATGTTTTCCACATTTAAGCATGTCTTCTGTATGAAATACTTATTCAACATATAAAAATGAAACCAACTCAAATATCTGGATTGGGATTAATACATTGTATAATGTTTTTCAACTTTTCAGGTGGAAAGAGAAATTATACTTCTAGACAATTTCCAAGATGAGAATCCAGATAAGTTTGAAAAGAAGATAAGCACGCAGCATCTTTCGGACTGTTTGCTGGAGTTAAAACATTTCAGAGAAAATCTAAATATGCAGCAGCTTCAGCTGTCGCTCCTGATTCATCGGATACAAGACGCTCAGAGTATTCCAGTGAATTTTACAGAGATGGAGCTTTCCCCAGCCGTCCAGGAAATTCAGTCAATGAAAGAAAAGTGCAAAACGTATGACTTCTTGTATACATTGGTGTATATCACAGCCAAATGTTATTAACCCAAATTGGAAATTTTAGTCTTGTGACACTTTAGCTCTTAGTAAAAGCTGATTTAGGATGCTGGGTGTGGAAGTTAAAAGCTAAATTATGATTTGAAAATGATGCCACAAGTGGTGCAAGTCTCCCTTCCCTGGGTGTTTAGACACTAATTTTGCTATGTGAAGGTGTTATATCCTATAGTTATTAATATTATTTTCTAGTTATGATTGAGATTGATGGGTTAGATACAATAGTACCAGTTGTAAATAAGAAGTAATTAACACAATAAGTAACCCATCACCCATTATTTGATTCACAGTGACAGAAGGGCCACTAGTTTGAAGCTTGGTAAACAAGTGCAAAGATTGTTAAATCCCCAATCTGTTCCCCCATTTTTGTAAATTGTAATGCAAATCAGTATAAGTTGTAATGTATTGCTGAACTTGCTGGGCAAGAGTCTTTCTACAAGCTCATCCCTATACTTTTATATCACTTTATATCATTATATCAGTTAAACTGCATGCTGGTCTTGTAAGCAAGAAGTTGCAATGTTTCAAAATACAGTATATTTGTAAAAAGTTTTAAATTCTGGAAAAATATCAATTGCTGTTCAGTTCTCAATTCTTCAATTTAGACAATTATTAAGCATTATATGTGAAATTCTTGATTTTCCTGATGACTGCCTTCATTTGAAAATGTGATCTTATTTTTTAGACTTCTACAAAAGGCTTCTGTTAATGAGGAAGAAGTACTTGGTGAGATTCAGGCAAGAGAGAAGCTTAAGGAAGAAATTAGTAGAATAAAAAATTCATTGCATGAGGTTCAAGATTCCCTTCAGAAAATGAACACTACAGATCCTCCTGAGACAAAAGAACAGCTGAAGGTCTGTAAATTTTGGCTAAGTATGACTGTCTCTAAAATACAATTTGGGTCTATTTAAAAACATGTGTTCCAACAGTTATATTTGCACACCAGGAGCATTTCACCTCTTGGCACAACTGAAACTCCAATGCTTATGGTAATATAATTCATGTGATTTTACTTTATCACGAGTTGCAACAGTGTGGCCATAAGGTTACTAAAAATGCTATTCCATTCATTAAATTCCATAAATAAATGCTAGTGAAATTTAATAAACTCGGAAAAGCCCAATTTCACTTTTTCAAGTTTATTACCACGAGAACTTGGAAGTTTCTTGTAGTAAATATTGCGAGTTTTTTTGATCGATATTTACCGACAGAAACTTTCGATCGGGTTTTTCTATCTCGATTTTTCAATTAAAATGTAGCCATACTGCTAGTGTAAAGTATGGCTACTTTTCCATCGAAAAAATTAGATAAAAAATCTAAAAAAAATTTTGGTCGGTAAATATCAATTGAAAATATTGAGCGATTATTACCGAACAAACAGCCGAGATGTTCTTGGGATAAACTTGGGAAAAAGCAAAATCGGGCTTTTCCAAGTTTAATAAATTTCACCCATAATTTTATAGAGTACCGGTTTTGTAGAGAAAACTAACACTTTTACATGAACCCATAATGTACTTTCTTTTCAGTTTTTAATAAGACAAACATTAACTGATCCCCTGTTTCAAAAAGTTATTTAATGCTGTAAACCAGATCGAATATTTCTGTAATGTGGTCAAGGATTTTTCCCAAAATCATCACAATGCAGGCTGTTTATTACATTAGTTAAGCTTTGAAAAAACCTGTAATGTAAGTTTTTGTGTATTTTATTTGCAGGACAAAACACAAGTATACATGTATAGTATTTATATATATTATAGACATATATTTTATTACATGTCATCACGGCTACTCCAGGCATGTGCAGTGATGATTTCACCGAAAGCACTAAATACTCACCGAAATCTGAGTGGTGAAATAACCACTGTGCATGCCTGGAGTAGGATCGCTACTCTGTTCCCTATGGCAGTTAGCACTTCCCACCTAGTGCCAGGTACATTTTATACTATATTAATTTCATTTCTGGATTTACTTACTTCCCCTTTAAAATTTAGGAATATATGTAAGAGAATAACAATAGACCAGAGGTAGTCGTGTCTCATTGAAACAAGTATTTTATTAGTACTTGATTTAGAAAGAGTTTTAATGCATTTGGAAATTATTTGCTTGTTCCTCATATACTGTATATATACAGTATATATATATATACTGCAGTTCTGTGTTGCTCTATGACTGAGATATATTCTATAAATCGATAAACATAAAGATGAGCCCCCTTACCCTTAAAACATTCTAATAGGGCGAAATTTATTAAATGTGGAATTTTTACTGCACGTGCGGAATTTCAATCTATTTCCGTTCGTGCGGTAAAAATTTCCGCACGTGCGATCGGATTTTAAATTTCGCTTTTTATAAATTTCGCCCATATATGAATCATCACACAGAGTTACTCTTTTAAAAAAATATTGATTGAATGAATCACTCAGGAAGTATTGTGCATATGGTTGACAGCTCATAAACGGAAAGCCACTACAATTTTTATTTTATTAATAAGATAGTTTTGCACCAAAGCTAGCTTTTGCTTTTGACTAAGGCTATGGTGGATCACGTAGATTTATTGTACTGTAAATCCTTTTTTGTTAACAGTTCAGCGATGGTTTACTCGAGGAAACTTCATCTGCTAGATCAGGGAGATTGGGTTATGTTTTCTGTGCAGTGAATATAGCTTGACTCTTTGTTTGGCTCTCAGTAAAAGAAACCCCCTTTTATTTTCAAGGCGGAAGAGAAGTGTTTAATGGGTCCCTGCTCTATTGAACTGTATAATTACATGAAACAGGACACTGCACTACCAACTCTGCTTGCTGTGTGAACATTTTATCATTGTTCTGTTACAGATTACTCATTTTATTTAATAGCAATGATTTGGATCAATGGTTTAAGTAACGAAGGCGATTGAGTGATGCATTAGATAAAGTCTAATTTATTGAATCTGATTTATTGACATAACTGACGAATCAGATACTTTAAAGTGAAAACTGTAGTGAGGTTTGCCTTTCTACAGTCTAAGTCTGGACTTTTAACATGAACAGTCAGGCAGGTTGAGTCTGCTAAGAAAGAAATCTTTCATTGTAGAAACTTCACATGTCGGTCGATTCAGAAAAGAAAAAGATGAACAATTTTTTGGAAAAAATCCACAAGCAGTATTGTGGTACCGTCCCCGAGGAGCTTACAATGCTAGCTGAACAGTGTCAGGCATACATGGAAGAAACAGAGAAAGAGGTAATTGTCTTTATTATTATTAATTATTTACCCTATGCTGTTCATAGGGCTGATATTATAAGTAAAACAGATAATGGGATGTACTGTACATAGTCATTTGCCAGATGTTTTATATTTTACTTTACTGCAATCTGCCAGCCCATCCCAAAGAAAGCTGTAACTAGTTTTCTACATTTTAGTGGTTTCTTTGTAACAGGAATTTAAAGTTAATACACCTCTCTCTTGCCTTTACTTAGCTAAAAATAAAAATGTAACGTGTGTATGAGAGTTGTTTAGTTTCCATCTAGAACACACAGCTTAGTGTGTGCAATGGACACTCCTTTTATACTGTGTTTATATATTTATCTGATTTCTTATATTTACACCCCAGTTGCCCCCTTGTTCACTGGCACCCAACACCATACTCTATGTGCTTCCATATGCCCCAGCTCACACCCCTCAGTTGAAGCAAATTAAACAATTAAACAATGCTGCTGCTAGATGGTTCGGGGACTTAAGCATTAGGAATGTTGGGGGCATCCCCATAAAGCCTGATACCCTGTTCAATGATCCCCAGTCTGCCCCCCACCAGGCAATAGGGTGTTAACCTTTATGTGATAATCTTTATAGTGGGTAGTCTACAAAATTCAATGCCTTATTTGTGGACACATGCAAATTCACTCACTTCTTTATGGTGTATATTCAAGTTTATAATACCCACAAACACTTGTGAAACACACTTAACAAGTGCAATTTTAAAGAGACAGTGGTTTGTTTCACATTTATTACCAGGTTGAAAATGAAGAGTTAAAGAGCTCTCCGCACTACATTATGACCAGGAAGTTAGAGGAGATAAAGTCTGGTCTCAGCGGTGTTGAAGGTCTCTTAGCACAAAAAAGTGAAAATATTAGCAAAGCCAAGGAACTTAAAAAGGTAAGATGCCACTTTATTTTTTTTGTAAGATACTAAAAAATGTCCAATGTTAAGTTCTCATGAATAGGGCTTGTAGTGTATGTGTGTGTGTGAAAATATGCTCTGCTTATTATTTTAAAAACTCTCCCATTTTGTATTTCTTACATGAACTAGTGCACCTCTAAACTGTTTAAAATAAGGAGAGGAAATGATTTAGTGCAATCCTCCCTCCCATCCCTTGTTTTTTAGCTGTAGACTAATTCCCAGCATTTACGGAGAACTGATAACTGTTTAAGAATGACTTGTAAACAAATGTATAACACAAGACTTAAACCAAGTATCACCGGTCTTTGGTGGTATTTTACATGCCATGATGGAGAGGAGAGCTCCTTTTCTATCAATACATATTATATGGAAATAATTTTATTTAATTTGTAATATATATATATATATATATATATATATATATATATATATATATATATAGAAATGACACTGTACTTATTTGTCATTGAAACTATGCAGTTTTGATACATTTAAAATTAAAAGTACTAAATTCTGCCTCTGCGCATATCAAACACTGTGACAGTGCTTCTCTCAAACACTGTGATTTGCTATAGAAACATAACTCATAACCCTTTCTGTAAATTGGTCATATAGTGGGACAGGACTTGCTGTGTTGGGAAAGAAAGAACAGGCAAAGCATGTTCTGGTCAATCCTAAAAAAGTATTATTGCAGTTTCAGAATTAAATGAATATTTTGCTGTGATAATCTTTACTAACAAGCTTATATACTGTGTGTGTATATATATATATATATATATATATATATATATATATATATATATATATATATATAATGTTTTAAGGAACAAACAAAATTATTTTAGCCTGTAACAGTCAATAGCACAAAGGTGAATCCAAAAAGTGAAGTTGCAAAAGAATGTAGGTAGCCCAGCTCCACTTGGTCTTTGCTGTTTTCCTTTTTGTGCCTCAGAGATTCTGTTTTATTGTTTCACAATCTAGAATATTTTTTTACTTGACCAGAGTTTGAAACCAATTTTATAATATCTAAGAGGACAGACTAAAGTTGCCTGAAACCAGCAGGAATTATACATAGAAGAATCAAGACTTCAGCATGACCTGGGGCTAAGTTTTAGCACCCTATGTGAGGTTAAGCTGGCTTTGATAAAAGAAAAAGAGTGTACTTCACAATCTATAGATTTATAAAACAACTGTGATTCTTCAACTGCAAACTCTGGAGCAAGAGGTTTAACTCTGATAATTCAATCTACCATAAAGATACTATAAATACACTAAATATAACAGGTCATATGTCATAGTCTTAGCACCTGTCATTCAGTAGAGTACAACAACATCAAAAATTACTGCTTCCATTTGATTTTTGTGTACCAACAATACCTGCAAGACACTGTGTTCTGGTGCAAGAAAATACGATTCCAGATTAAGATCTTGCAAGTCCTTCAAAAAAACATGGTGTTTTTTTGTTCTTCCAGATCTAAATGCTTAGAGGAACCCCAGGCTGTTGATTTCAAGGTCTACACACTAAGAGGGGGGAATATTCCGAGAATTTATTGGGCCGTTTAACTGTCTGCAATTGACTTGGATTATTATGGTCTATTGAGACAATTAATGTCTTAGAAAATAGTAGGATTAGTTTGAAGGGTGTCAAATTATTTGCAAAATATTTGAGAAAAAAAATGAAAAGTCATTTGTGCATTACAGTTGCTCAAAACATGCCATATTAAATCTGTTCCCTGCAGAGGTTGTGTTTTCTTTTCAGTAAGAAAAATAAAAATCATGTAATTTCATCAGCAGACACAAAAATATTCATGTAAATAGAGGAGGAAAACAATCTCCTTATTGTGTAACTCCCAGAACTAGATATGCAGGTGCCATTGTAATGCCCACATAAATCATTATATAGAAGTTTTTACCGAACCAGTAGAATTAGGGTTGTTTGCAACAACTTGCTCTTCACATTATTTTGAAAATATTGACTTATTAAATTGTCTTTACTTATGTCCAGAAAATGTGGGATGAAATGGATGTTTGGCGTAGTAAATTAAATGCACTAGAATCCGAGGTTCAGGATCTTGCAGAAGATGACCCTAGCCTGATGCAAGATTGGATGGACAACTTAACAGAACCATTTAATCAGTGCCAGCAGGTATCATACCTTGTGGAGCGTAGAACTGCTAATTTGAACAAGGTGAGTGGTGGGACATTTATTGAGTAGATATTTACTAGCGTAGTTAGCATATCTCATCTGTTTTTTTATACGTTTATGAAAACATGATTAAGCGGTTTGTGTCAGGATATACAGAGAACTTGGTCCAGGCATGCTCTTTTGTTTTCTCCATTTTCCGAACCTTAACTTGGTGTAGGAGGAGAAGGAGACTAAGGGACAACAGGGAAGTATATAGTGGGTTATGAGGGAGAACAAATGGGAGGCATAGAAAGGTTATAATATACTGAGGTAGCAAAAGATAGATAATAAAGTAAGAGAGTTAAAGGGGTATAGAAAATGGATAAAACAACTGATAGAAGAAGAGACTAATACAGAGGATTGTGTGCTGCACCGCTAAAGCTCTAAATTAGCTTTGTTGTATATTTTAGAATAGAGGTTGTCTCTCTTAAGCTGTGGTATAAATATAGAAAAATACAGAATTTTAATGGTATATGTCATTCAGGTGGACATGTTTGATTTCAGAAGCAACCTTTCGGCATATGCATGTTCCATGTGCAGTTCTTGAGTTTAAGCCCAGAGTGCTGGCTTTAGTAAATTATTTACAAAGTCTGTTGCTCTAAAGCAGTGGTTCTTAACCTTGTTTCAGGTACAGAACCCACCAGTTTCATATGTACATTCACCGAACCCTTCTTTAGTGATAAATCACTTGACCTCCGTATCTTGACCTCGGTGGCAGAGGCTCCACCGAATCCCTGAGACCAACTCACTGAACCCCTAGGGTTCGATAGAACCCTGGTTAAGAACCACTGCTCTAAATGCTGTATTTTCACCTGTCCGTGTGCAAAGAGTCCCAAATGATTCTGGATTTAATGGTGATATGCTGTATGTATGTGAATGTAGAGGTAAAATTAAAAACTATGAATTTACTGGCAAGAAAAACATAGTGGTTTATATCAACTACTCAGTGGAATGATTATTTTAAATACTGAAAGCTGCCTTGTATCTATCCCATGGAAGTATAAAGTATTTGTATCTACCACATCTGCTGCAGGCTTATTTATCATGTCTCTAAAAAGAAGAATTTTTTCATGTTAACGCTGAGATTTTGTTTTATCTCCTAATGGTCTTGAAAACTTTCCTGATATGATTTAAGTCTATTCCATATTGTTCTCACATCCCCTAGTATCTGCTACTTTCAGGAAAATGTAAATAATATTGGGCATATTGACTATTATCTTAATAATGTCAAGTGTCTCCTACCATTCAACATTGTTCTGACAGGCAGCTAGCAAATTAGAAGAGTATGAGGAAATATTAAAGAACATGGAATCCTGGATCCAAAACACAGAGAAGCTGTTAAGGGAAGAGATGAAGAATTGTTCTGCAAAAATTTTAAAAAAACATGTCGCAGCTCTAGAGGTTTGCAACATTTTACTAACTTAAATTATTTTATCTTAATTAAGATTTAATTTACTAAAGGGTTATTTCTATGGGACCCACTATCCTTTACCCTACCCAGGTTCCCAGTGGTTTAGAAGAGAATAATGAAAGTAATATCTAGAAGTAATTTGATCCCATATCCTTTTTTGGGGAGCATGAGACTCTCCTGTCTTCCCCCTGGACTGTTATACAGTGAAATAGGGGGAGGGTTTTAGGCAACGGGTGACAAGGCTGATGCCCAACTCCCTTATCTGGGTAGAGGCAAGGTTCACAAGCCTGCCATACAATCACTGGGGGTTATTCACCAAAGTCCAAATTTTGAGTATAGGTGCGAATTCATCAGATAAAGACATTTGCAATAGGCTGCTAATGTCGCAGTCATGTCTTTATAATGAGAATATTGTCGCAGTTTCGACTTTATTATGGGAAAATTGTCGCGACTTTACAATGGGGAAATTGTAGCGGGTTTGCTATGGGAATTCACTATTTGCGAATTCGACAGTCGAATTCACACCTTAGTGAATAACCTCCTAGTGGTGTGGTGGAATAAAAATATAAATAAAAGGTACATGCATCTACCTATGGGACCCACCCCCTAACACAACTTGAGGGAAAGGCCCTAAAGTAAATTTAAACATATCCTTCTATTTACAGGGTGGGGACATTTGAAAAGGATCATCAACTCTAATAATTAGGAAGTGAGTGTCCCACCTCAAAACTCTCTGACCAATAGGCAAGTTGGGGGAAGGGATTTTTAAGATGGGGAGATAGGAACATGGACCCACTGCATGAAGTAAAAATCTGAATCCCACCAACCAACATTACAGTTCCCCATATATGGTGGTCCTAAATATTACTTTATTTCAATATTAAATATTGTTGTTATACTAAGGGTGGCACCCCCTTGCAGTATTGCATTTATATTTTAGTCTCTCCAGCTGTAGACTTTTATATGGGGAAGGAACTCTCAAACAGTACATAATTAAGGATGTAGAAGCTCCATATTACAAAGCTACTCTAAATAGCAGTAACATTTTTTCTCTTTATGCTTTTATGCTACTCTTTGAACAGATGGCTTTGGACGATTCATTTCAAAAACAGAACATTTTAGAAAATATTCATTCTGAGCTGGGTGAATTAGCCGTGATCTTTGAGACAGAAAACACAGCAGCACAACTTAATGAGATAAGCAGTCATGTGACTGAGCTTCAGAAAAGGATAATGGTCATTTTACCTGCTATGCAATATGTTACAGACGTAAGGAAATAATGTTACTTTTCCTCTTTTTGTCTTTTGCGCTTACCTTACTATGTATATGTTATTAAAGGATCACACAAAGCTATTGCACAGCTTATCACTATAATGGGCACCCTTAAACCCTCAGACTGTCTGACAAATATGGCTTATACTTAGACCCCTATGCTCAGCTAGGAATATACCTGTGCCTACATAGATATGTGGCCTATAAATTATTTCAGTGAAACTATGATCAACAGAGGTTCAGAGTGCATTGTATTATTTTCTCAGAACAAATATATGTGCTATACAATTAAAATATTCTTTATATCAACACTTTCCCCTATATTTCTGTCATCTCTAGCGTAATGCAAAGGCACAGTCATACACTCATTAGGTCCTTTTCCCTGGGTGCTTGCTACAGATGCTGACTTTGTCTTTCATATATGGGGATGCTTCTGGTAACTCATCTCTAACCTTCCATTATGGGGCTTTCATGGGACTGACCATACATTCATGTGTACAAGATTAGGTCTTATCACACTCTCATGTGAAGGTGCATTTTGACTGCCCATTCTACCATCCAGTATGCACTATTTCATTAATTAAAGAGCAAATTTGAAAATGGTAAATAACTATTGAGGATTAATTAATTAACCAAAGAGTGAACTCAATGAAAGTAGACTTAAACTTCTCATTACCTTAAATAAGGAGTGGGAGTGGTTTACTGACATTGCTGCAATGCTTTTTATAGTTTCAGGGGTATTACTTCACTAGTAGAGGGTGCGAGGCAGAGACTAGCATGTTCACAACACAGTATGATCTAATAGAATGTACAGATTTACAATTCTCATAGAATGTAGTCAGTTTAAAGGAAAGAGTAAATGCTATAGATCTCAGAATATCAGTTTAGAAATTCTTCCTTTTAGACTGTTATAAGCTCACAAATACATTCTTGAAATGTTTTTGTTTCTATAACTTTAGGAGGTGGGTGCTATTGAAGTAGAGCTGAAGACGATGGCCAAGAAAAAAGATACAATAAAGGCTATTTTGACTACTAATGATATTGTTGATATGTCACCTAATGAACATTACGCTCATGGGCAGGTGAGTTTTGCCTTTTACTTAGTGAGATTAGACGCCAGCCGAAAATGCTTTAAGGCTGAGGTAAACACTGGTGGCAGATCTGTTACTGGACTACTTCTTAACTCTGGTTTACTGAGGATTATTAGGGCGGTGATAAAATGGTTCTCTATTTGTGAAATATCTCTAATTTTCAGACCGTTAAATAATAACTAAAATCTATGAAAACAGTACAGACATTTTACTTCAGTGGGGGCAGATCACTTTCCGTTGGCTTGTTGGGAATTTTTCTAATGATAATGAGTTATAATTGCTTGACAATAGTTTTCTGTTTCTTTTTCAGTTTGATTTATTATAATATATATTGGCTTATTTCTTTTTTGCCTTTGAATGTTGTGATCAAGGCCTGGGGGACGGGGATGGGAGGGGGACTATATTTTGCACTTTATGCATTAATATATGTTTTTAAATTATGAGTTAATAATTTTTTTGATGTTTTAACTATTTTCATTACCCAGGAGTGCTTGCCACCACTCCTGGTGTGCTTGGATTTATATATACAGGGGGTTTTACAATGAAACTGAAATACTTGTGGTTTAGACTGCAATAATTTATTAGTATGGTGTAGGGCCGTTAGCACCTGAACATCCCTTTCAGACAGCTTCCTCTTGCGTCCACAGTTAATCCTGTTGGATGTGTTTCGTCCTTGTTTGTGGTATGCTGACATTACCCTGGATACCGTGGCTCTTGATACATCACAAAGACTTGTTGTCTTGGTCACAGATGCACCAGCAAAACGTGCACCAACAATTTTTCTTCTTTTGAACTTTGGTATGTCACCCATAATGTTGTGTGCATTGCCATATTTTGAGCAAAACTGTGCTCTTATCCTGCTAATTGAACCTTCACAATCTGTTCTTACTGGTGCAATGTGCAGATAATGAAGATTGGCCACCAGGCTGGTTCAATTTAGCCATGAAACCTTCCACACTAAAATGACAGGTGTTTCAGTTTCATTGTCCGACCCCTGTATTTATATGTATATATATATATATATATATATATTTTTTTTTTTTTTTTCCTTCATAGGCAGACTGTAAACAGTAAATCAGGGGTTTTCCAACTTTTTTCACAGTGGCCTCAAATTCTCTTAATGGCCAACACTCTGGCCTTAATTCGCCTTAGCATGCATTGCTGCTTAATGAAGAAATGACTGCGGGTGTAATATTTTAGTAGTTATAAATTTAAAATGCTAACATTTATAAAACATATCTAGCAGACACAGTAACCATTCCCTGAGCTGCAACAAGAACACTTCAGTATTATTATAACCCAGATACCTCACAAGATGTATAGACAATAGTGACCAAATCCAGAATTATAACAGTAGATTTTTGTATTTTACCTAACTTTGCACTGGGATTTACATACAAGCGAGGCCCACATCACAGATTCAGAACCACTGGTAAAAATACTGTATATGCTTTTATACATTTTATTATTTGCTTTTATTTATTACACTTTTATTATTTGCTACCAAAACTCTCTAAGATAGAAGGTTTAACTTTTTTTTTCTTAAAAATACATTTGCTATTATTTCATGTGATTATTGAGGCTCACAAATATGTATTATCGGAATGACACTGTATAAGTGTCTGTTTATATAACAAAATATATATGCAAACAGCAAAAGTGCTCCATTCTTTTCAGGTTATACTTGAAAATATTGCGTCCATGAAGAAGACCATTGCTGAGATTGAAGCCTACAGGCTGTCTCTCCGGCTTACAGAGGCTGGTGTTCGCTCTTTTTGTGTGTTCAGAAGAATGAGACAGCTCTTGGAAGAATTAGAGGTGCTTGGAAAAGCAAGCCAAGAACAGAATGAGCTTCTTAAGGTAGAACACCCTGGAGTTGATCAGATATTTATTTGTTTTATCATATTGTTGTTAAAAGTAGAAAAGGTTATTTAATTAAAAAAAACAAAAAACTTTTATTGAACTTCTTTTAATATTCCTTCTTTTTAAAGCCAATCATTACTGAAATGGCAGAACTGGAACAAGAACAGGAGAAATTAAAATACCTTCCCAAACTTTCCACACATGAAGCTAGAGATATAAAGGTAAACAAAAAATATCAGTAAGAGATATGTGCAGATCCCCATGTGTCGCATTATTATGGTTTGGGTTTGTTTAGGCTTTAATTTGTTTAACAAAGGTTCCGCTTTAACAGATGTGGTGAGTGCGAGTAAATGAGACTTCTGTGCTGGAGCTGCCCTATGGCTCCATGTTGATAGAGAGAAATAAAGTAGCAGTTTGAGGGGGTTAGAGATCAAAGTGAGAATTTAATTGTCAAAGTGAGATCTCAACACTTTGTATTTCTACGCTCTGATTCTCTACTCCTTATTGACTAAACAGAGTATTTCCATAGCAAATTTACAACTGCATCAGTATTCCCATAGTGAATTTCAGCCGTGTCGTAGCCTTCTATTGTGTAGTGTGCGACTGTCGTTAGCTGGTGAATTTGTCACATTGCAGAGTTTGCTGAATACCCGAATATGTGGAAGTGGCAAATACACACCTTTACGGGACAATTCAGACTTTATTTAAAACCCTCCACAGTCTGTGCCTGGCACTGTGGGTGGTGTAGGGAATGCATTCCTTTTTTGGAGAAAGGATATGTTCCTTTTTTAGCATTCCAATTATCAATTGAAATTGAGTCCATTTTTTGCCTAAGTTTTTTTAATTGGTTGACTCCACCATTCCCACTTGTAGTAGGCTGCTGTGCTCAACAATCCATAATGTTTGTCTTTGTTTTGCCTTCATTATTTAATATTATTCATTATATTATTCAATAATCATTATTTAATATATTGTGTTTATATTCCCAAGTTGAAATGCTGTATTACCTATAATTTCTGTGAAGTTTCTTTAATTCACACTGAGGATTATTCACTAAAGTCCAAATTGTTGCATAAAGGTGCAAATTCGCCAGATAAAGACAGCCGCAATAGGCTTCTACTGTCGCAGTCGCGTCTTTATAATGAGAATATTGTAGCAGTCACGACTTTATTATGGGGAAACTGTCACAATCTTAACTTTAAAAAATTGTCATGGATTTGCTATGAGAATTCGCTGTTTGAGAATTCAACAGTCAAATTCTCACTTTAGTGAATAACCCCCTGACTGTCTGTATGTACTATAAAAAAGTAAATGAAAAGCATATGAGGAGAAATTTAAAAAAATAGTCAAATGGCATTGGCCCTTTGATAATGACTGCTCACACTATACAATATAATTTTTAGGCAAACAATGTTAAAATGGTGGAAACAGTGGCAATGAAAGAGCAAGGTTCATAGGCACCCTAGGGGAAAATGTCCAAAGTTGATCCCACGAGCAGTTCCTACCCCACAGTCCCCTTAGAGTGCAGTGGTACCCACCATATAGCATACCATGTTTAGGGACATGCTTTTAAAAAAAGAAAAAAATAGAAAAAGCAATATTTGCTTGTGCATATAACAATGTTTACTGTTTGATGATAGTACTTTTTTACAAGCACACCAGTTCCTGTTTCACCTTATGACTGCTATACAGGCTGTCTTTACGAGAGACAGATGGTACCTTGCTGCATGCTTTGAGCCTATAAATAATCTGTCAGTTTTACCAGTACTGCCTGGTAAGATTATCAGTATGGTGCTTGTGCTTAATATACAATAACTATGCTATAACTATTTCTATAAGGTAGAAAATAATATTTTACATAGTTATACAATTGATGTCATAAACTCAGTGTTTTTGCAATTCTTAAACAGACTGAATTCGCTCGAATTTTTACCTCCTAAAATTTGTGGCACTTGGGTTCCTAATTATGAATATAAATGTTGTTTCTTTGTTTATGTTTGTATAGGAGAAATGTGAGACAGTAAAGGAAAAGATAGATGGATTAAATATGAAGAAAGAAGAAGTCTTGATGACAATTAGAAGAATGATTAATGAACAACTTGAGAAATTACTTCTGCAGCAACAAACGCAGGAGACGGAAGCAGAGAATTGTTCAACACCTGATAGTACAAACAATGATGCACCAATTGCTCAGGTAACTAAACTTATACACTGCTGTGGTGCTTCACAAAGATGAGCTGATCTGTATTCAGCTCACCAACTTCTACATGTTGTTTTATTTATAGAGGAAGTGGATTGATATGTATGCTACCTACTATGTTTTCCAGTCTGAGCTTTAGCTCCATGTATTGATCCAAAATCCTGCGCAGTGTGTATGTCTTTAAAGAAACAGAATCGCCAAAAAAAATCCCTTTGTATTGTCATGGCAATAATACCTACATAATGCTAAGAATGTTCTTTTGGAAGTTGAATTATTGATTTGTATTGGGTTGCATTGTTTCTCTATCTCTGCCGGGTGCAGGTGTCTTTCATCTGTAAACAAATTCTAGTATTGTTTTTTAACTTAAAATGAGTGACTGCTGCCATAATGTTAAATAATTGTTATAGCATTGTAGTTAGTTGTAATTATTAGATTTAGATGTATATTATATAGTTACATTCTAATTCATTATAAATAGGAATATGGAAGTGAAAAGACTTCATCTCTACATGGATCTGTTTAAAGGGAACAATTGAGGTTGTTCATCAGAAAGTAAATTCGCCTCCCAAAGTAAACTCACGGCACTTTGTGACAATTTGCTGTAGCATTACATGGACAATACTTCATATTCAATAATCAGCATATTAACTTGCCGATGTGGTGAAAAGTAAAATAGTTATTTTTTATGCTTAGTAAGGCCAATAGTAGCACTGTCAAATTGTGACCAAATTAACCATATAGCCATATTGTAGTGATGTGACTTCATCCTTACATGGATCTGTTTAATAAGGACAATGCCACTAAAACTATCTATAATTTATAATAGAAATTCAATATAATGCCAATAGAAATGAATTATCATAAAAAAGGGCAATGTCACCATTTTGTTGTTTTTTTGGTCACCATTTCACCATGCGGTGTTAGTGTTAGACTGAGACACCATGGGCTTACTAGAGAAACTGATCCAAAGGTCCACCACTAGTTCTCAAAAGATGCTATGTTATCACACACGCCTGATTGAGAAATAAAGGATATATCATTTTTAAAGAGCATTACTTAACACCTTATTAATTCCTGGGCGGCTGGGCCTTACCTTATTATGATTTTGGGTAAAGACCTGGGCCCACTGGAGGGTCTTCTTGTACTCTGGTGGGCCAGTCCACTCTGTCACCATGGATAAGTCACCTAACTTATAACATTGTTTTTACTTTCATTTTGGTGGCAGACGATGCTAGCTAGTCAAGCAGTCAAATCTGCTTAATTACTCCAGTATACCTTTGGAAATTGTCACATTGACACAATAAAAGTGCTTGTTTTAATGTCACAAGCTTTATAAGAATTGACCCTATCACAAATAATAATGATTTTTGTTGAACCTGTAGAGTTGGTCAAGTGTCTGATGTAAAATCATGCATTCACAGGAGAATTTGCACTGTGATAAATATCATCCTTAAATGACAAAAATATTCAGTGAATCTCTTTGGGGACAAATTTATTAAATGTAGTATCCCTAAATGGGACTGTATTTAGGATTCATGCTGCCCTAGGCACCCTCCCCTAATTGAGTACACTCAGTATGTTGCTGATGAGAGGGAAGAGCATCACTGTTTTTCCCTGTCCTCCCAGCAGTGAACTGATAAGCTACTGCTCATCTGATAGCATCCAGTATAGGACACTGTCAAAACAAAGTGGTAGGAAGCCCCTCTCCCCTCAGGCTCCAGCCCACGTGTGCTTAGGGAGAAATATAGTTCTGGCCCTAATATGGCATCTAGATTTCTCTTTGATATCTAATGTGAATATGCAGAAAACCACAGTTTGCTTGTTCACTTTAATTGTAAAAGAAAACTAATTTTAAAAAGTAATTGCAAATCATGCACAAGTGGTCTCTACCAATTACAAGAGCCCTTTAATTTCTTTGTATGTTTACATAAATGTTTTTTTTTTTTTAAATTATTTCTTTAAATGTCTAATAAAATACAGTATATTGGCAATGGATATTCTGCACAGGCAACCTAATTTATCTACCTGTATTACTGTACTAATATCTGCAGGAGTTATTATACTGTTTCTTTTATAAACACAATGAAAAAAAAAATGAATCTATTGAGTCTGGTTATTAGCAGTGCTCTTTACAGAGCAAATTACAATAAAACTAGTAGAATTCTTGCTTGGCTTTTCTGTAAAATACCTTTCCAACTATTATTTTTTTTCCTGGGGCTAAACTAAATATACTAATCAAGACAATATGCCAAATGTTTATTATTTTAGAGATCCATAATTTGCCAGTTTGATCTCTCTTTAAACATTGCATCCCTGTTATAGACTAAAACATGAATGTCACATTTAAAATTTTTACACAATGTTGGCCTGGCCTTTTGCAAATTCCATTTAGGGCAGCACATATTATGCTAGCAATAGTCCAAAATACTGTATATGCATAATTAATAGCAACTCTGTTATATATATTTAACACAGTGGCCTGGGGTGAAAACAAATGTAAATCTGGTGTAACTGAGTGGTATAGCTGGTGAAGGCTTTGTAATGAACCATTACTGCAAACCAGGTTTGTTGCATTAACTGTCGCTATTTAACTTCTCTTTGGCACTGTTGGACTCATCTGGTGGTTCATTCCATATGTTACCCATTTTTCTAAGCATTGCTCCTGAAGCTGTTACTCCACTGATCATTTGTGAGCTCAACAGGAGGTAAAATAGTTGTATATTTGCGCAGTTCTAGACTGGGGATGCACCAAAACCAGAATATAGTTCTAGAAATTTTTGTGGAATTCAGGTTCAGACAATCTGAATTCGCACCTATATGCAATAATTTGCACTTTAGTGAATAACCCCTTCAGAGCGTAGCAACCCAAAGTGATTACTTCAACAGTCGAATTCTCAGTTTTGTCAATATCGCCCCCAAGGGATCATTGAAAAATGTCAAATCTCTGTTGAATTTCACACATTTGAATTGCACTTTCTAGATACCTTTCAAAAAAATTTTTTGTAATCTCAGTTTAAGTGAAATATTTATTTACCAAAGTCTGCAATAATTTGCCTATATTGCAGGGTAGACAATTCTACCTATTCAAAAACTGTGTATTTTTGTAATTTCTGTGGTTAGTCTGGAGAACAGGAGTAGTATTGTATCATAGTGAATTCAACCTGAGGCTTATTGTTGCACAGTGATGTCATTGTTACATGGATCTGTTTAAAGGAGACAATGTCACCGTTACTTCTAATTTCTAACTTTTAATTTCAACATGCTGTCAATAAGCATAAGAAAAATATTACCATTTTGTTGTAGTTTTGTCACCAGCATTGTCACTGGAGACTAATCACTTAAATTACAAAGGTTGTACATTTATCTCAATGACATACAATCCTTACAAGCCTTTTGAGTGAAATGTTGCCAGAATAGTGGCAGGAACCCTGCCAGAAGCCTCCCAGTTTGGCATTTTTATGTTGCAAATTTAGGACTGCAGAATATGTCTACTTTAGATTTAGGGGGTTATTCACTAAAGTCCAAATTGTTGCATATAGGTGCGAATTCATCAGATAAAGACAGTCACAATAGGCTGCTACTGAGAATATTTTCGCAGTCACGACTTTTTATTATGGGTAAAATTGTCGCAAACTTAACAACATTGCAACTTTACAATGGGGAAATTCTAGCGAATTTCCTATGGGAATCCGCTGTTTGTGAATTCGACAGTCGAATTCGCACCTTAGTGAATAACCCCCTTAAAGAGATGCGTAAACATGCTGTGAAAAAGCTGTGACATTGCGTGTGAATTGACCACATCATAAAAACGAACAATGTTTGCTGATTATGCAGAGAAGTGGTGAATTGTTGCTATTTTACGTATCTCTGCAACAATTTTTACTTCGATAAATAATCTGCAAAATGTATAGCAGATATAAATCATTTGGGGGTATTTTTTGGTGCCTTTTTTACTTTAATATTGGAATCATGTAAAGTTTGCATTTATCTGTGGCTGATGTTTGTTGTGTGGATCATTCTGCAGGTTAAAAGGCCCGATTACTATGTTTTACCATCCCTGACTGAAGAGGCAGAGGAAGGCAGTTTGAATGCTGAGGTCAGTAAAGAGACATCAATAAACACAAATTACTAAAATGTCCCATATAAAAGCTTTAAAGGACAAAAAAATCACTTGATTCTGCAGTTTGTTGTTGAGCACTATATATAATGTATATATCCATCTCTCTAGCTTTCTATACACACAGTATGTTCCACTTATACTGTAACGGAGTGAAAGCTGGCTTTGACTTCACACATTTGTGAAACCTGATGTTCCAGCATGTTTAGAGACTGATTTTGTGATGTTTTCTCTTTAATTTACCCCATATACTGTATGTTAGGCTGGGTCTGGTGACTGTGGAGGGAAGTCCATGAGAGCACTCTATACCTTTCTTTGCTCTTCAGATAGTTATTGCACAGCTTTGAAGTGTGTGTTTAAATAATTATCCAGCGACAGTATAAACCTTTCTCCACAAATCTCCAGACCAGAGGGGATGGTGTCACTTTTCCCTTTGCCCATGTAAGTCTTTACTAAGCAAAACACTGCAAGACTTGATTATTCTCACAACCATTTTCCATTGTCTCATGTTGTTGAGACATGTATCTCTTCTGTTTATCACCTTAAACCTTCTGTTACATCATCTTAAATGACCAGTAATACCAAAAACACAAATTCCCATTTGTATTAGTCAACTGCAGCACTTGTAAAAAACGTTATCTTGTTAGTTCAATGCATTAATTTTATTGCTTTGTCTGTTTTTATCTTTACTGATAGCAGTCATGTGAAACAGACCTCACCCAGCCCCATTGTTTTTCATGGTGCTTTACATAGTACATATTCAGGAAGTGTGGCCAAAATTCAACCATTTATATGCTAAATAGCTAAATATTATACTAGGACTTTTCATTCCTTTATTGCTTTCCTTGAAGAGAGGGTTTAGACCAGGGACGGGCAATTATCTTCGCCATTGGGCCGCATGAATGGCCCGGATGGCTTCAGAGGGCCAGGGGGCGTGTCTAAAATGCTGACGCATATGACAGTTGGCCACGCCCCCCTCACGTGAGCCGGTCAGAGACATGTGGAGGGCTGGATGCGGCCCGCGGGCCATAGTTTGGCCAGGTCTGGTTTAGACACATCTACGCATTTTTTGAAAGCACTGCTAGCTATTCTTTAGAAACAACAGAGCCTCTTGTTATTCAGTGAACAAATGATTTTGTGTTAGCCCCTTGTTTGTGCTTTGGATCCAGTATGATCAAAGTGTTTAAGATTGCCATGGACAGCCCACTATCCAGGTTATCCATCATTTCATCCTAAGAAAACCTCACCTAGAATACCTAGACTAGCTAAATAATTGACTTTTGACATGTTCATGTATTCAGTGTCATTTTCTAATGTTTCAATATTACTTTGTAAGTAATGTTGCACTTAAAAGGCACACCTACAGTCATAAAACTGTAAATGGGGTACAAGCTGATAAACTTAATCCTCTGATAATTAGATCTGGACAGATCCAAGAGTTGTCTGAACAGGGGCTTTACTGGAAGGTTTATCTAAAGGACAAAAAAAGGCACTTGCAGTCAGGGCTGTGGAGTCGGAGTTGGGGCTTTGGCTTACCGACTCCACAACCCTGCTTGCAGTAAAAAATAAAGAAAGCTAATTACATATAATTATATAAATATTGTAGGGGGTCAGCACAAAGGCAGGCACGAAAATAGGTATCCAGTTCACACGAAAATAAAGGTTTATTTTTAAAGTCCATAAACGGGCAAAACAAAATACAGCTTTGCTTCAGCATATAACTTCACCGTGGCCAAATAATAACTCCTCTCCCCTCTGACAGGAAAATTCCCCAACATAAATAGGAAGTCTCACCGACTATTAGTTCAGGGCCGCAGGCCTATACAACCTCACAGTCTGACAACACCCAGCCACACCCGTTTTCCTGCACCAGCTGCCTTTTTATCTGGCTGGTAAGACCTGGGCTGGAGTATTGGAGCGGCCGTCCCACCCAGACTCTTGGGCCGCTCCATGAAAAACCCGACCTGGACTACCATGAAAAAACTGCTCAGCAGCTTATTGCTGCTGGCAATACTTTAAAGGGTTTTTCATATCACCGAGGCCAGCCACTTCGGTGATAAATACCTCCCGTCTATGATGGTACCTCTGACCTTCCTACATACCCCCTCCCTCTGTCCAAAGCCAAGGGTTTGGGCACCTTCTACCAACATACAATGTACCCTTGAAAGGGCATCTGCATTTCCATGCATTTTCCCTGGCCTGTGTTATACCGAGAACCTGAAATCCTGCAAGGCTAAGAACCACCGAGTTACCCGGGTATTGTTCCCCTTTCTCTCTTGCATCCACTTCAGGGGAGCATGATCCGATACCAATTTGAACTTCCTCCCTAACAAGTAATAACGCAGGGAGTCTAAGGCCCATTTGATCGCTAGACACTCCTTTTCTATTATCGAATAGTTCTTCTCACAGGAGGACAATTTCCTGCTGAGGTAAACTACTGGGTGTTCTTCCCCATTAATCTCTTGGGACATTATAGCCCCCAGCCCTATATCTGAGGCATCGGTCTGGACAATGAATTCTCTAGAAAAGTCAGGGGCTACTAGCACAGGCTGCTTACACAGGGCTAACTTTAGCTCTTGAAAAGCTTGCTCAGCTTCCGGGGACCACTTCACCATGGCTGCTTTTACGCCTTTAGTAAGGTTAGTCAGGGGCACTGCAATTTCTGCAAAGTTAGGGACGAATCTTCTATAATAGCCAACGATCCCTAGGAAGGCCCTCACCTATTTTTTTGTAAGGGGACATGGCCAGTTTTGGATGGCCTCTACTTTATTGATTTGTGGTTTGATCTCCCCCTTCCTACTATATACCCCAGGTACCTGGCTTCCTCCATCCCCATGGCGCACTTGCTGGGATTTACCGTAAACCCAGCCTCTTTTAATGCATCTAGGACTGCTTGGACCTTGTGCAGATGACTATCCCAGTCTCAGCTATAGATAACTATGTCATTTAGATAGGCCGCTGCATATTTCTGGTGGGGGCGTAAAATATGGTCCATGGCCCTTTGGAAAGTGGCCGGTGCTCCTTGCAACCCAAAGGGCATGCGGAGGTATTGGTACTACCCTTCCGGTGTGGAGAAGGCCGTCTTCTCCCTGGCTTCCTTGGACAAGGGGATCTGCCAGTACCCCTTTGTGAGATCCAAGGTAGTGATGTATCTGGCTGGTTCTAACCTCTCCACTAGTTCATCTACGCATGGCATGGGGTAGATATCGAACTTGGAGACTTCGTTGAGCTTGCGATAGTCGTTGCAAAAC
>WMED01000041.1:0-53077 GCA_019650415.1 Pipa parva
ATTGCATTTTATAAGCTGGGGTTGATCTCAGCTTTGTGTCTCCCTTATACCAAGAAACTTTGATTTCTGGAGTGCCACCAACTTGACACTGTAAAGATGTTGACTCTCCAACTGTAACCTCTACTGGTTCCAAAGGAGCAATGAAATATGGTGGTTCTAAGAAACAAATAATGAAAAGAAATGGTATAATGAAAAATATATCCTTTAAAGATCTATCTTATTCAGTAAATACCCATTAAATACTGACCTAGAACAGAGAGCAATGCACTGCAAATATCCTGTCCTGCCTGATTTTCTATTTGACAAGTGTATTCTCCATCATCCTCTTGTGTAGCGCTAAATATTTCTAGAATGCAAGCCTTTTCTGTTGTGGTCATGCTACACTTGTCTGATTGGATTAATTCTCTACCATTCTTTGTCCACTTTACCATGATTGTGGGAGAACCGCTATATGTACATTCCAATATAATGGACTTCCCAGACTCAACATTGGAATCATTCAGTTTTTTCAAAAATGTTGCTGGGGCTGTCAATGAGTAAGAGAGACAAGAAGGGATAAAAGAGACATTTTCATGGGAAAAACTACAAATTTGCCAGATAAGTCTACAAATATATCAGGCGCTCAAACTAACCTTTAACTAAAAGATGTGTTGTGCAGGAATCTTTCCCAGCATCATTGCTTATTGTGCAAGTGTAGTCTCCACTTTGTGAAACATTAACATTATACAACTCCAGTGCAGCAAAAGAATTTTTCAAAGAAATATTGCAGTTACTTCCTGGCAGCAACTCGCTGTTTCCTCTAAACCAATGGACTTTAAATGGAGGTGTTCCTTTAATTACACTTGTAAAAGTCACATTAGTGTCAGGCAAGACTTCCTGAGGATCAGGTTTTCTTACAAAAGAAGGTGGTTCTAGGTAAAGAGGAGCAACATAATTAAAATGTCCATTAAGAAAAATAAACATAATTAAAAAAAAAAAATTACATTATTAAGAAGAAACTATCAAAAAAGATAACTAACAGACCTTGAACAGTCAGGGATGCACTGCATTCATCATCTCCTGCTACATTAGAAGCTTTACAGGTAAAATTTCCAACATCTGAAGTTCCAAGGTCATTCACAGTCAATGAGCAAACATTGTCTGTAAATGTGATTTCATATTTGTCATTACTAAGAATTTGGTTTCCATTTTGATACCAAGATACAGAGATAGGGAGTGACCCAGCAACTTTGCATTCCAAGCATGTAGATGATCCTAAAACACTGTTGACATCTTTGAGCTTTCTTGTGAAAGATGGTGGAATAACACGATCTAAAAAGTACAGACAGATTTAGTTAAGAAGTTACATACTGGAGGTGATGCCCTAATTGGCACTAAGAAGCTCAGTAATTAAAATTAAACTAACCTAATACATCAACAGAAACTGTACAGCTACTTTCTCCAATGTCATTCATAACCTCAAACATGTATGCTCCACTGTCTGACTTTTCAGCTGAAAGAATTTTTAGTGTTGAAGTCTTATTAAAGAATCTGATTGAAAATTTATTGTCGCTCTTCAATTCCTTAGCATTTTTGTACCACTTTGTAACAAGTTCCGGTGAACCTGTAACTGTGCATTCTAGAGAACAAGTGTCGCCAGCTGTAACTTGCATTGGCTCTGGTTTCTCTACAATTCTTGCTGGTTCTGAAATACAGTAAAATAGCCCTTCTATTAAAACCAATTTAAGAAAAATGAAAGCAAAAGATTTGCAAGTATACTGTTGTACAAGAAAATCCAACCAGAAGTTTTTCCTTTTGTTAACAGAGTAGAATACAATACATCAGTTTATGCTGTAATATGTGGTTCAGGAATAGTAGGTAGACAGCAGGTTGGATATTCCTGATACAGGGGCAAAAATATTGTGTCCCACATTTGCTCTTTGTGAATCTTAGTACACATCACAAATGGAAAATCAGTGAATGTTATAATGAAGAAGTTTAGGAAATGTAAAATGTACCAACCTAAGATTGAAAGAATAGCTGCACACTCTCTCATGCCAACTTCATTTTTAGCATGGCATGTATATTTCCCAGAATTTGATGGTTCTGCCCTTGCAATTTGCAAGGTAGCCACATTGTTAACATAAGAGATTCTTATATTTTCACCCTCTCTAACAATGTCTCCTTTGTCCTTCATCCAGGTGACTGATATTGGTTGAGAGCCCTCAGTGGCTGCTTGCAATTCTGTGGCTTCACCAATAAGGCATGATGAATCACTCAATTTCTTCACAAATCTTGGTGGCTCTATTGAAGGAAATACGTTTTCCATGATTCACAAGAAAATCATTTAAATTAAGAGTAAATACTACAGAATAATGAGGTTTAATATATATGAATGCAAACCTTTAAACTTGATAGCACTAGTACAGCTGTCACTTCCAACTTCATTTACAGCTTTGCATTGATATTCACCAATATCTGAGGAATCAACCTCCAGAACATGGATGCTAGCCAAAGATTCTTTAGAAGTGACCTTATACTTCTTACTGCTTCTGATTTGTCTCCTATCTTTAAACCAAGCCACTTCAAATGGCGGAGATCCCAGGAGTTCACATTCAAACCGCACATCAATTCCTTTTAAAACTTCCACTGGGGATGGCTTTCTAACAAAAACTGGTGGTTCTACAAAAATAAAAATTATGTTCTAATTATTAAGTGCAATAAAATAGTTAGTCTATGAAGCCATTTTTTTATACTTTACCATGTATTTATTTATTTGAAGACTAATTTACTATTAATAATGATTCTTAATATTTAAAGGGGGTTATTCATTAAGGTGTGAATTTGCAAACAGCGGATTCCCGTAGTAAATACGCTACAATTTTCCCATTGTAAAGTCGCGACAATTTTTTAAAGTTAAGATTATGTCAATTTTCCCATAATAAAGTCTCGACTGCGACAATATTCTCATTATAAAGACATGACTGCAACAGCAGCAGCCTATTGTGACTGTCTTTATCTGGCGAATTCACACCTATACGCAACAATTCAGACTTTAGTGAATAACCCTTAGGCTTTTTCTTTCTCAAATTTAACTAAGGACAATTTTCAGTTAGTGGGTGCTTTAAATAGATGAGCCCCCAGAGCAAAATCCATTTTTATCCATATATATATATATATATATATATATATATATATAAATTCGATCTCTACAGCACTCTTTTAAAATAAAAGTGAATATTTGTTTAAATAGCAAACATATTTGATAGTCAGCAACGTTTCGAACACACCTGTCCTTTCTTAAGCCAGATAGAAGCAAACACTTTCTGGCTTGAGAAAGGACAGGAGTGTCCGAAATGTTGCCGCCTATCAAGTCTGTTTTCTATTTAAACAAATATTCACTTTTATTTTAAAAGAGTGCTGCGGAGATCAGATTTTTCCATATTGCGGGATGTGGCAGCGTCCTTTTCACGTACACCTTTGACAAACAGAGGAGAATGCTGTTTGTACTTTTGTTTGAGATATATATATATATATATATATATATATATATATATATATATATATAAATGTATGAGAAATCACCTTAGATGCTTCCATTATAACTTGGGTATGACTAAAATATTTACTTATCTATTTTCTACAATATTCACTTGTGGTAAAGAAACCATGGCTTTGGCCTCCCTCACACATTAAAATGATATAAAATGACTAATATTAATGTACAATATTGGTTATTATTTTTAGACATTTTATTGGTGTTGGCCAAGAGAACATAAATATCTCAATGTAAAATATGATAGGGTTTTGCATTTTAGAAAAAAAAAATTGTTTTTAATCAGGAAGATACAATTCTGAGTCTGGTGATGGGCAATTGTTTTCGGGTTATTCCCATATTTTTATAATGGACTAATTTAGGCAGTTTTTCTGCCAGGCAATATTTTGCTGGACAGTCCAGCATAGTGTTAGTAAAAAAGTAGCTTTTATGATAAACACTATTCTTATTTTATTTGAAGATATTTTGTTGGATGATACTTGCAAAAGGAAGTACTTGGCTACAAACTTTGCCATCTGCCTGGCCTTTGAATTACAATTTCACTGTGTGAGGGGTATCCCATTAATTGTGAAATAAGTTGCCAGTTTATCTAGATTGAAGTGAATCCCTCAATATGGACATGCTACATCATGTGTTCAGAGTTATGTCTACAGTAGTGCCAGCAAACATGCAGTATTAGGGCAAGTGGACTGAACAATCAGGTTGTGTACAGTTTGGATATGCATAAGAAAATTGTTATATGATTGTTCAAATAATTGGACCATTTATAGCTTTGCTCTCCCTCAGCCCCCTAATTTAAAATATATTTAATATCACAATAAACAATAATTTCACAGTCTCTCTACTCTTAATGGAAGCATCAGGAAAAACTAAAACTGAAAAAAAAATAGAAATGCAAAGCGAAGGAAAATAAATAATTCGAATAGTTAGTGTGTAACCTTTTACTGTGACTGTTGTGCTACAACTTGCACTGCCTGCATCATTATGAACTTCACAGGTATAATCGCCACTGTCTTCATGGGTAAAATCGGAAATTTCAAGCATTGCCACAGAGTCAGCAAAGGAGAACTTGTACTTTTCACTGCTCCAAAGTTCTGTGTCATTTTTGTACCACACAACTCGGATTTCAGGAGATCCACTAATTTTGCACTCAAACTGAGAAGAGCCACCAAGTTTCACAATCCGTGAGGGTTCTAGCTTCTTTACAAACTTTGGAGGTTCTATAAAATCAGATAGGAAGAAAATAACTATCTGGACAATGAAATGTAAAATAAAAATGGAATGTTAGGAAAAGAACAAAAGAAGAGGAAATTGTGTTATATTGACCAAAGTCATATTGTAATGCAACTCTGTACTGTCAATAAACACTACCCTGAATAATCCAAATTTGACATATTTTACCACTGCTAATTCTATGAAATAATTATAAAGCAAGTTTGGGTTAAATTGCCCTTACACTGATTATACGAATGAAATAAAAAATAAGATAGCACATATACAATACACAGAACACAAAAAGAAGGGTAGTGCATAAGAGATATTAAAAGATTACATCATGTCCTCATATAGAAATGTTCGATAAATAATACCTTTGACACTCAGTTGAGCTGAGCAGGATTCTTTTCCAACATCATTGGTGGCCAGGCAAGAGTAAAGACCTGAATCTCCTTTGCCTACTTTTATAATTCTCAGATGTGCGATATTGTTAATATAAGTAATTTTATAATTGCCTCCTGTTTTTATTTCCTTGTTATCTTTGGTCCATATCACCTTAATTGGTTGTGTTCCTGAAATTTGACATTGAAAGTCTGCACTTTCTCCAAGGACTGCACCCACTGGATTTGGCTTTTTATCAAAGAAGGGTGGCCTCTTAGGTTCTATAAATTGAAATAGATACCGCATATCTTAGTATCGTGCAACATAATGGCTGCATTCCAGTCTTTCCAAGAAATCAAATGATGCATAATATATATATATATATATATATATATAAAATATATCATCACAAAAACACAAACCTGTTATTGTAAGTTTAGCTGTAGATGTTGCAGTTCCTACAGAATTCAAAGCTGTACAAGAATATTGGCCAGTATGGGACATTGCAGCTTCAAGTATACGAAGAGTAGCTATACTGTTTGCAAATGATATCTGCACATTGTTATCTTCTGTCAAAATTACACCATCCTTATACCAAGAGACCTCAATAGGCTCTGAACCATTTATACGACAATCAAATTTAACTGATTTTCCAATGATCTCCTCAATATCCTTCATTTTTCTTGCAAAAGAAGGTGCAAGTTGGCGGTCTGCAAAAAAATAAGTCCATCAAAAAGGTGTTCTCCTATCTAAGGAATATTTCCAGCCTACAAAGTATAATTTTTTTTAAGAGATAACAACTGAAGAAACTACTTAAGATTATTACAAATATCACCTTGAATTGTAAGTAAGGCTTTAGAAGAAGCAGATCCCACTGAATTTTCTGCCTTACAGATGTACTCTGCCGTATCATTTTTATCCAATCTGCTAAATGCAAGGGTTGCAACATTGTTTGAGAAGTAAATTTTGCACCCTGGAGTTGATCTGAGTTTTGTGTCACCCTTGTACCAAGACACCTGGATTTCTGGAGTTCCTCCAATTTGACATTGCAATGATGTTGAATCCCCAACTGTGGCTTCCACATCTTCCAAGTTTGTAACAAAGTAAGGTGGTGCTAGTAAAACAATAATAAATGTAACTACACATGCAAGAAGCCCATGTATGAAAAATTTAGCACAAGTAAGTTAAAACTAAACAGAAGAACACACCTAAAACAGTCACAAAAGCTTGACAGGCATCCTGTCCAGCTTCATTTTCAACCCTGCATGTGTATTCGCCATCATCATCTTTAGAACAACTCAGAATTTCCAAAATGCAAGATTTTTCTGTAGTGGTTAGGTTGCATTTTTCAGTTTGTGTTATTTCCACTCCATTTCTTTCCCAAGTCACATAAATTGGGGGAGTTCCAGTATAGATGCTTTCCAAGATAACTGGCTTTCCAGACTCTACACTGTAATCATTGATCTTTTTCACAAAGATAGCTGGTTCTGATTTAAGAAGACACAGAGTTAATAGATACCAAGATGAGAAATTAACATTCACTCACACAGTATTTCTATGTGTTACCTTTGACAAAGAGATGGGTAGTACAAGAGTCTTTCCCTGCATCATTGGAAACAACACAAGTATAATCTCCAGTTTGGATTGTGTCTAACTCATATAATTCCAAGATTGCTACTGAATCTTTTACTTTAATAGCACATGTAGGTCCAGATGTGAGCTCACTGCTTCCCTTAAACCAATGGACTTTTAAGGGTGGTGTTCCTTTTATAATACTTGTAAAAGAGACATTCATTCCAGGAAGAGCTTCTAGTGGTTCAGGTGTCTTCACGAACGAAGGAGGTTCTGAAGATGCATTAAGCAAATAAGAAATTGAAAGACAAATTAAAATATCTTTAATCAAGAAAACCTGTTTAGGAAGAAATACTGAGCTAGTTTACTGACCTTGAGCAGTCATGTTAGCGCTGCATTCATCAGTTCCAGCAACATTTGATGCAACACATGTATAACTACCAGTGTCAGAGGATTCCAGACTGTTTATTTTCAAAACACAGAGATTATCTGTGAAGTCCATTTCGTATTTTTCTCCACTAGAAATTTTCCTTCCATTATGAAGCCAAGTTATAGACATTGGTGGTGAGCCTGCAACTTTGCATTCCATTAAAATAGAAGTACCTAAGGCACCAGTTGCTTCCTTTAGCTTTTTGGTGAAAGAGGGAGGTATTATACGATCTATTTAGCAGAATATAAAAAAAGAACATATTGATTTTAGAAACTTTTTATTCAATAAGATATTAGATTATTCCCCTACTTAAAATGAAATTTACTAACCAAGAACATCAACCGTTGCAGTGCAGCTGCTTTTTCCCACATTGTTTTTCACCTCAAATGTATACTCTCCACTGTCCGCATTCTCCGCAGACATAATTTTAAGTGAGGCAACTTTATTGTGGAGACTAATTCTATATTTGTTGGTGCTGGTCAGTTCTTTACCATCCTTAAACCAGCTTGCTGACAATTCTGGTGTGCCTGCCACTATACATTCAATTATGCATACATCTCCTGCCGTAACTCTTACTGGCTCTGGTTTTTCTACAATTGTTGCAGGTTCTGAAATAAAAGACAATGCTTGTCAATTATTATAACTTCAGTTCAGCCTACAGAGGAACAATCTAGGCTATACAGAATAATTTATTTGTTTGTCTCTGCTCTGTCGTCAACAAAATATTATTTATTTGTATTTGGCAGAAGAGTGCAGTTTTTAACACACTTTTTTTAAAAAAAATAATAGGAGGGGCTGTGAAAAACTAGTTGCTTCTAAATAACATGAAAAAAATCATTTCTGTTAATAAAGAAAACGTGTCTGCCATTGATGTCTATCACATAATGGGATAATGGGATATTTTGACTGATGAGAAATGAATCTCTGTTGCTAAACATTAACATTTACAATTGGAAAATGTTTTGACCCGTCTTAATTTAGAGATATTTTAATAAATGCACGTTGGTCTAAGAACATATGTTTTTTAAGGATAAATGAAGAATACTGTTTTTAATCTTATATGGGAAAGAAAATGTATTCTTTTAACAACTTTACCTAGTACTGTAATGTTGGCTATACATTCCCTCACTCCAGCATCATTTTTAATCTGGCATATGTATTTTCCTGCATTGATAAATTCTGCCTTTCTTATTTGCAGTGTTGCAATGTTTTCAAAATGAGAAATCTTAATGTTTTCACTTTCTCTGATGACATCTTCTTTGTCTTTCAACCAAAGAACTGATATCGGCTGAGAGCCCTCAATAACTGCTTGAAGTTCAAGAGGTTCCCCAGAAATTATTGAAACACTGTCAACTTTCTTCACAAATCTTGGTGGCTCTGAACAAAAAAATGAGGATATATTAAAGATGCAAGATACTTAGTTTTATAAAACTAAGTGAGATTAAGGTGAAAGCTAAATAATTACCTTTTAATTTTATTGTACAAATGCAAGAGTCACTTCCCACATCATTTGAAGCTTTACAATGGTAATCTCCGATGTCTGATGCTTCAACGTTTAGAATGTGAACAGATGCAAGGTGGTTCTTAGAGGTTATCTTATATTTTTTGCTACTTCTGATTTGTCTCCTATCTTTGTACCAAATTACTTCGAAGGGTGGTGTCCCCAAGAGTTCACACTCGAGACTAATATCCACTCCTTTAAGAACCTCAGCTGGACTAGGCTTTCTACTAAACACAGGAGGTTCTAGAAAAACAATTGCCATGATTTACTACATTGTTAATAGAAAAAAGGAAATAAAATATTTTTGGAAATGTTTTTATGTAGACTATACATGGAAAAATAACATAAAAAGTCTTTAATGATTACTTAAGTATTGTGACTAAGTTATTAAACTTGAAGGTTTTAAAATTTAAACAAATTATTTTTGGTTGTTTTAATTTTCTCTAAGACACATAACACTCTATTTCTTTTCAGACTGGAATATCAATATATCATAGTGCATGTCTCCGTAGAGACAATTATACAAATAAACTTAAAGGTTTACCTCCCTTAAAGTATTTTGCATAGCAAAAAAGGCAGAAATTCCCTATAAGGTGTTAATAATACATTATAAGATTTTCCATTTAAATATTGGCTTAGATCAAAGGTGACAAAATAAGGCTTGATTCATATTGGGAATCAATTTAATTCAAATACGATCACAAAATACAATTTCTTGAAGCCCAATGTGCAAATCAAAGTGAATTGAAATTTAATTTGCTTTAGAGATGCTTCAAACTTCATAAAGTCCCATCTCCTTGAACTGATTAGTTAATTTTCAATGACTAATTCAGCCAGTGAAAATGCTGTTTTATACAGTAATATTTTATGTTATTTTATGCCACTTCAGCCAATAAATCAATTAGATTGTGGAAGGGTTATTTATATTTTTTAAATGTTCAAATTGACAGATTGCATAAAATAATTATGTGTCAGTAAATAAGATCCATTGTTATTTAAAAAAATAAAAAAGAATGTTTGCAATTTTAAAGAAGTGTCAAACCTTTGGCTATAATCTTGATACTGCAACTTGCACTGCCAGCATCATTATGTGCCTCACAGGTATAGTCACCACTGTCTTCAGTACTGAGGTTGTTGATTTCAAGAACTGGTATGTAATCAATAAATGACATGCTATATTTTTCACTGGGTTTAATTTCAGTGTCATTTTTATACCACATAATTGTGATTTCTGGAGATCCACTTATTTTGCATTCACAACGTGCAGTATCACCAATTTTCAACACTTTGGTTGTTTCTAGCTTCTTGATAAACTTAGGTGGTTCTACAAAACCAAAGAAAGAAAAGAAGAAATGTAGGAAAACAAATTGTTATTAGAAACAGTTTTTAAAGATGTCATTTTATCCTAAGTAGAAAATTCCAATTAACAAAAAGAATGCGATTTTTAAGAATGCAAGAAAGAGTGTGACATGTAAACAATCGACACACATAAAATAAGACAATCTAATCTCCGCACCTGTTACAAGCAAGATAGTGCTGCAAGAGTCGCTACCAACATCATTGGTAACTTGGCATGTGTAACGTCCACTGCTTGAACCATCAACCATAAAAAGATTCAAGAAACCTATTGACCCTTCCATTCCAAGAAAACATTTGGATCCAGTAAAGAGTTCAACTTCTTCTTTAAACCATTTAATAGAGAATGGTGGTGTTCCCTTAACTTCAACTTTAAAGTCTACCAAAGAATCAGGTATTGCCTTCTGACTCTCTGGTTTTACAATAAAGCTTGGTGGCTCTGTGATGTTAAAAAAAGAGTATTTAAGTAAACCACTGAAAAGTAAAGTCAAGTACCGACATTAAAATAGCAAATATTGTAATATAGTTCAAAGTAAAAAATTCTGATTACTTAAGAGAATTGTTATGAGTACAGAAGATATGAAATAAAGACCAAACCTTTGACAGTGAGGATGCCACTACACTCAGCAAGTCCAGCAACATTGGCAACTTTGCATTTGTAATTGCCATTATCAGTTGTATCAAGATTTAGGACAGTCAAAGATACTGTGTTCTCATGGCAAACAAGTCTGTGTTTTGCACTATGTAAGAGTTCACTGCCATCTTTATACCATTGTGAAGTTATGGGGAGTGAGCCAGAAACTTTGCATTCCATCTGAATTGAAGATCCAAGCATTTTATCCATTTTTGATAACTTTTTAGTAAAAGACGGTGGTATAGCTTGATCTGCCCAATAAAAATAACAAAAGTATAGCTGATAATTTTGTATTCTAAATGACAATATATCAATGTGCAACATCTATGTAAAAAAAACACACCTAGCACTGTTAAGAATGATGTGCAACTGCTGGTTCCAAAATCATTTTCAACTTTAAATGTGTACTCTCCACTGTCTTCCTTGCTTACGGACTGAATTCTCAATCTTGATATGTTGTCCTCAAAACTTAGCGTATAGAATCGGCTTGGCATTAGGGGTCTGCCATCTTTAAGCCACTTGACTTGTAATTCGGGTGTGCCAGCCACAGTACACTCCAAAGTGACTGGATCTCCCTCAGTGACACTTATTGATTTAGTTCTTTCTACAATTTGAGCTGGCTCTGGGGTAAAATTAAAATATAATTAGTGCATATTTATCTCTCAATTTATATGTGAAAGTGTATCTAATGAAATAAAACAATTGCCAACTAACCTTGCGCTATGAGAGATGCAAAGCATTTTTCTATTCCTGATTCATTAGAAGCCTGACATGTATATCTACCAGAGTGTTGTGTTTCAACACATCCTATATACAGTGTAGCAATATTGTTCTCAAAGGTAATAACAGTGTTGTCATCTTGGTCAAGAATTTTATCAGCTTTAATCCAAGATACTGATAATGGAGGAGAACCTGCTACTGCACACTGGAAGACAGCAGAGCTTCCAAGAACAGTGGTGACATTTTCTATCTTCTGTACGAAGAATGGAGGCTCTAAATAGATCAAAGTAATTAAATGATACATTATTTTCTTTGTAGGTTCCATTAACATGCTACATAGGATGTGTTGTTTTTAAGCAGTAACTAACCTTTCAAACTGACAGTAGCACTGCAAGCACAGCCTCCTGCCTCATTTGTTATACTGCACTGATATTCACCAGCATCAGAAAAATCACACTTGTAAATGTGAAGTTCAAATTCAGACTCCTTGTGAACCATTGAATACTTTTTACTACTTCGAATCTCTTTTTTGTTCTTTGACCATGTTACTTCATATGGGGGAGTGCCAAAGACTTCACAAAACAGCTTCACATCAAAAGCTTTCACCACTTCAACTGGCTCAAATACAGTCTTGAAAGTAGGGGCTTCTACAAATTAGAAAAATAAATAGTGGCAGCTTACCAAAAACCTGTAATTACCTATTATTTTACAATTAAAAGTCTTAAATAATTTCAAACCTTTTACTTTCACATCGATGCTACAGCTTTCACTGCCAGCCTCATTGGAAGCCTCACACACATAAATACCACTATCAGCAACACTAGAGTCTTCAATTTCAAGAGATGCAATTCCATCTATAAAGGAAGTTCTGTATTTGTCACTTAAAGTGACATCATTTCCATCCAAGTACCATGTGACTTTGATTTCAGGTGTGCCAGTTATTTGGCATTGGAAAAATGCTGACTCCCCTTTTCGTAACATCAAAAATGGACTTGGTTTCTTAACAAAACATGGAGGCTCTAGATATAAATAAAAACCAAAAGAAAATCAACTATTCAAAGTGGCTAAAAGAAATCTAATTTGACAATAGCAACAGGCAAAACTCAGAAGAGCTAACCTTTAACAAAGAGAGTTACTTTACAAGTTGCTGTACCAACATCATTGGTGATTTGAACAGTGTAACTTCCCGAGTCAGAAACTTTGGCTGATAGTAGCTCAAGGATACTTGAAGATTCATCTTTCCAAACAGAACGGTTTGCCCCTGAAAGCAGTTCCTTGTTATCTTTAAACCACTTAATTATCATGGGAATGGAACCACTTAGAACTGACTTAAACTGCACTCTAGAGCCTGGAAGAGTGTCTTGTGACTGAGGTTTTTCTATAAAGTATGGAGGTTCTAAAAAAAATTGAAAAGGAAGAAAAATATTTTTTAGAAGTGTAAAACTGAGTTTGATTTAAAAGATCTTTTCTATGCAGGAATATTTAAGAAGGCAAACCTTTAACTGTTAAATATCCACTGCACTGGTTCTTTCCTGCTTTATTTGTGGCTGCACATGTATAGGTTCCACTGTCTGAACCTTCTAGTTCATTGATTTCCATGAAAGCAATGTTATCATGGAAAGAATATTTGTGCTTTCCACTTGGCAAAATCTCCTTGTCATCTTTAAACCACTTAACAGTGATTGGATGGGAACCAGAGATGATGCATTCCAGGTTGACAAAGGACCCTTTGACACTGTCCATTTTCTTTAATTTCTTTGTAAACGATGGTGGTATTATCAAGTCTAATTAACATAGAAGGAAAAAAATTAAAAGACTGAAAATGTTTCTTTTATGATTTTATATATATATATATATATATATATATATATATATATCCTAAAAAGATACCAACCTAAGACATTGACAGATGCACTGCAGCTGCTTCTGCCGACATCATTCTGAACATCAAATGTGTATTCCCCACTATCACTTTTCCCTGCGGAAATTATTTTTAATACAGAAATACTCTCTGTAAAGCTTATTTTATGCTTTGGTCCAAACTTCAACTCTTGGCCGTTTTTAAACCATTTTGCAGTAATTTCCTTTGTTCCTGAAAATTTACACTGCAGTGTTGCAGGATCACCTTCGGTGACATCAAGAGATACGGCCTTTTCAATAATAGTAGCTGGTTCTGTTTCAGATGGGGGAATAGTGAAAATTAGAACCTGTTTATGTAATCCAATAGTTCTGAGTTAGTAAGAAAAATGTAAAAAGTAAACACACCTTTTACTGCTAATATAGCAGAACATCTTTGTATTCCAGCATCATTTTTGGCCTCACAGGTATACTTTCCACCAAGGTTACTCTTAACAGAACTAATGTGTAACGTTGCTACATTGTTTTTAAAGATTGCTTTTATATTTTCATCTTCCATAACTTCATCATTGTCTTTCCACCATGTAATTTTTATGGGCTGAGACCCCTTCACTGCGCATTGGAAAGCAACTAGTCCACCTATGAGTGAACTAAGATTTTCAAGCTTTCGTGTAAATGTAGGAGGTTCTAGCAGAAAAAAGGAATTCTCAATCAATACCAAATCTGCATCTCCACTGGCATAATAAAAATAATAATATTTTTGAAATATGTATTTATATATATATATATATATATATATATATACACTGACCTTTTAATGTGACAACTGAACTACACAGGCAGCTTCCAACATCATTAAATATCCTACACTGATATTCACCAACATCTGCTGAATCAAATCTTAGAATATTAAGGCTTAGAAGATTGTCCTGGAAGAAAGTTTTGTACTTTCTGCCACTTCGCACTGGTTTGTTGTCCTTGTACCAAGTAACATCAAAAGGAGCTGAGCCTAAAATTTCCCCTTCCAAAATAACATCGGTGTCTCTTAAAACATCTGTGTTTTCAAATTCTTTTTTAAATGTTGGAGGCTCTGTTGTGTAAAACAAAAAAAATGTCTATCAATGATTACACCAACAATTGTTCTACTGTAATCTGCTCTACATTTTGAGAAAGAATAAAATGCGGAAGATTATATTATAACACACCTTTAACTATGACTGCACAGCTGCATATATCTGAACCAGCTTCATTTTTTGCCTGGCAAACATATTCACCAATATCTTCAAGACTTATGCTGTAAAGTTTAAGAGCTGCAATGGAATTCAAGAAAGATATGTGGCATGCATCACTCTCTTTGATCTCCCTGTCATTTTTAAACCAAGTAATCATAATGGTTGGTGTTCCAGACACTTTACATTCCAGTTGCACAGAATCCCCTTTTTTGAAAAGCTGGGATGGTTCTAATTTCTCAGTAAATGTTGCAGGTTCTGTAGGATTTAAAGAGAATTATTAAGAATTAAAAATGTGTGGCGCAAAAGAGTAGAACAAGTGGCTTCTGTAATGATAAAAAGAATGCAAACCTTTAACAAAAACGTTTGCACTACATTCCACAGTGCCAGCCATATTGCTGACTTTGCAAACATAATTTCCAGAATCAGATGTTTTCACTGCATATAGTTCCAGGGAGCTGCCAGTATTTTCTTTTGCAATGTAACAAGATCCACCAGTTTTCAGCTCTTCAATACCTTTAAACCACCTAATTGACAGTGGTGGAGTTCCCTTAAATGTGGTCTTCAAGCACACAGTAGATCCTGGCAATGCATCTTGGGATTCTGGCTTTGCTGTGAAGCTTGGGGGTTCTAAATGCATTAAGAATAAACAATGTAATCATCTCACTAAGAAGAAAAAGAACTAGATTTCATGCAGGATAAAGGAAGTCAAATTATTTTTTTTCAAACCTTTTACAGTTAAGGTTCCCTTGCATTCTTTACTTCCTGCAGAATTGATTGCTCTGCAAGTATAAATTCCAGCATCATTCAAATTAAGATGGCTTATCTCCATTGATGCTGTACCTTCCACAAATGATAATTTGTATTTATCTGCAGTTAGTTCTTTATCATTTTTAAACCAAGCAACTTTCATTGGCAAGGATCCAGAGACTTTACATTCCAGCCGGCAGAAGACATTTATTATGCTGTCAATATCTCGCAGAGACTTTGTAAAAGATGGGGCAATTATACGATCTGTTTGTGATAGAAATAAATAAATAGGTTGATTACCAGTTACAAGGACATTTTTTGTTCTTTGGGCTCCAGAATTTTCTGCAGTACATGTTCACCATGCATTAAAAAAAAATTTGGACCCCAATATTTTCTTGAACTAAGCTATTAAAGGGCAAATGTAATTGGATTACAAAACTATCATTTGAATCTCTGTTGATAGCATTCACAAATATATATATATATACTGTATACATATATATGAAAAGGTTTAAGAACTTAGAGAAACTAAATATCTGCAATATAAAACTGTGGCAATATAGTAAATTGTGATTCATTAATCAATTATTTTCTATGGGACATGTTAGGTTTTAAGCACTAAATGCTTAAAAGAATTGTAAAACAAACAAAAAAAAAATGAGAATGTCTCCAATGCATTTATACTGTAGTTACAACATATTCAATTTGCACTTCTAGAAATTCTAAATTGTGCCTAGAAAGTATTTTATAAATATACCGTATATGTGTGTGTGTGTGTGTGTGTGTGTGTGTGTGTGTGTATTTCACATTTGGCATTCTGGCACATTTCCAGAATATATCATTATCTAAAGCACCATAGAAAACAATGGTACTGGGTGAGGTCTGTGTAAAAAACAATGAATGCAATAAAATTCATGAGTTTACCTTCAGAGATAACATTTTTGCATACTAATCCAAATGGGATTTTTTAACATCTCATGCTTGCAGATGAAAGTGCTGATGATGTTAAGTGAAATCATAAAAAGAAAATTATCTTTCTATTAAATAGCACTGAAAATATGTAGCTAAGATAAATGCACGTATATAGATTTGTGAATGATACAAGACTGCTTTATGTAGTTAACTTGCATAGAAGATTTGGAGGCCCTTTAATAAGAAAGTTTTGACAAATAATATACTAACCTAACACTGTAAATGTAGTTTTGCAGCTGGTACTGCCCACGTCATTGGACACCTCAAAGGAATATTCACCACTATCCTGAATTTCAGTGGAATAAAACTTCAGCGAAGCTATGTTATTTTTAAAGCTGACTCTGTACTTTTTGCCAGAAACTATCTCTTTTCCTTGCCTTAACCATTTAACTTTAAGTTCTGGAGTGCCTGTAACAGTACATTCCAAAGTAGCTGGATCTCCTGCAGTCACTTGGATCAGTTCGGCTTTCTCAAGTATTTTTGCAGGTTCTATAATAAAATTGATAAGTGTTACTAAAGTTGGCATTTATGCTGATGTGAATGTTAGGAACTGGAAAATACAGCACATGTATGGCTAACTAACCTTTTACCATAAGCTCTCCAAAACAGTTTTGGCTTCCAGCGTCATTTTCAGCAATGCATGTGTACTTTCCAGCACTGTTGAGCTGAACACTGCTAATATGCAAGGTTGCAATGTTATTATCAAATGTCATTTTGAGTTTTTCATCTTCTCTCAGAACATCCCTTCCTTTCATCCAAGAAACAGTGATGACCTCTGAGCCTTTTACAATAGCTTGTAAGGAAACATTGCTACCAACAATAGAGGCGATGCTTTCAACCTTCTTGACAAAAGATGGTGGTTCTAATTTAAGGAAGAAAAGATATTGATGGATTCCTGTTGCGCTTCATAAAATGTGTTGATTATATTGGTTGCCACAACGATACAGTCAAGAAGATTCTGACATTAAAGTAGCATGAAAGAGCAAGAATATTTAAAATAATTCTGAGATCAGTGCCCTCAAATTATGAAGCCTAAGTATGTAGTAGAGAATTACCAAACAAAAAAAAATTGAAAGGAAAAGAAAATGCTAAAGCAGACTGTGTTGCGGCAAAGACTTCCTTCGCATTTTCTTTTCCTTTAAAATTTTTCCATTAGGTGAAACTATTGGTGCAAACACTGCACTCCTTGTGGAACGCAAACTCAATCTAACTACTCTGATTAAAATAATCCCAGACTTAGAAGCCATCCTGCTATATTCTTTAGTAGTAGTATAATTTGCTATTTCTGTGTCAAATTTCAGCACTTTAATCCAAGTGCAACTTTAATGTATTGTAGTGTTTTGGAAAATAGTAATCTGAATTCAACCAAAATTCAAATAGAATCACACTATCTCACTGAACATCATCTTGATTTTGTTCTTCTATAAAAGGTAAAAGATATTAGTAAAAAAATATTGTTTTGTAACTAAAGATCATTTTTTTATTGTTAGTAAGAGCAATATGAGAAGACAAAGGTCAACATACTAACCTTTGAGTTTGTAAGATGCACTGCAGATGCACTTGCCAACTTCATTGGCAGCAACACATTCATATTCCCCAACATCTGCACTATTAAATGAAGAAATCTCCAGAAAAGCAAGAGACCTTTGTATTACCAGCCTGTATTTTTTACTACTTCGTATCTGTTTCTTGTCTTTATACCAGCTAACTTCAAAAGGTCCAGTACCAGAAAGCTCACACTGAAGTGTGGTAGTAGATCCTTTTACTACCTCTGCTGGTTCAAGTTTTTTGATGAAAGCAGGGGGTTCTACAAAAGCATCAGATTAGTAAATGAATTTGGTGGAAAAAAAAAAATCATCAGCTTGTATGTTAAACTACCCAATATGTATATAAGTAAAGAACAAACCTTTAACAATAATTTCCGATGTAGAGCTTTCACATCCAGCATCATTTAGGGCTTCACATGTGTAACTTCCACTATCCTCAACTTTCATATTGGTAATATCTAATACCGCTTCAGAGTTGATAAAAGACATTGTAAACATGTTACTTGGGCTAATAGCCATATTATTCTTGTACCAAGTGATGTGGATATCTGGTGAACCTTTTATTTTGCACTGTAGATGGGCAGATTCACCCTGTTTTAATAAATACGTTGGTTCTAACTTCTTCACAAAAGAAGGTGGTTCTAAAGAAAGTTATTTAAAAAAAAGAAGAAGAAGAGGTGCTGAAATAAGAGCTAAAGAAATGTGCAACAAGCAGAAGCACAGAACAACAATGGAGTATCAAGTTAGCTGAAGCTTATCGGAATATACAGACACTTTGACACATAAGGTTTCAGTGTTATTGATACAATAACCATCCTGTATTCCTCATTACTATGCACATACTGAAAAGACATTTCTGAAATGTAATAAACAAAGTGACAAACAACATGAATATCTGAGACAGGACATTAATAAACACCTACACAAAAAAGAAAGCAGTGAACTACAAAAGCCTATAATAAAACTTGCTATATTCGTGAAGTTATAAAATGTATCATTAAAAATGTTCCTAATTAACTATCCTTACTTGCAAACTTGATTAGACACATTTGTCACACCGTCTTATTGAAACAAAATCTGTGTCATTACTTGCACAGATGGTGTTACATCCCTCTTACCTCTTATAGTAACTGATGCAGAAGTTGAACTGCTTCCTGCATCATTGGTGGCAGTGCACACATAGTTCCCAGAATCCTTTATTTTAGCCACAGGAATTTCTAGAGTTGCTACCTTGTCTTCAAAATAGATCTTATAGTCCTTCCCAGGGAGAAGCTTGTGGCCATCCCTCATCCAGGTAACAGTCACTTTTCTGTCTTCATCTAATTGGCATTCAAGGCGTAGGGTCTTGTTGACTGCAGAACGTAAGGGTTCTAACTCTTTTATGAAATGGGGTTTGTCAATAACTATGAGATCAGCTTGGCAAGTATCAGTTCCAAACTTGTTAGAGGCTTTGCAAGAATATGTACCCTTATCTGCAGTGCTGAGATTTAAGATCTCTAATACATGCTTGTTGTTTGCGGCAGAAATATGGCAATTGTCTGAAGAAGAAATGGCAAATCCATCTTTTTGCCACACTGTATCAATAACTGGGGTGCCTGACACAGTAGCTTGAAATTTAGCTTTCTTACTCACAAAAGAAGTAATAGATTCTGGTCTGGTTATAAAAGATGGAGGGAAGGCTTCTGCAAGAAAAAACAGTATTCAGTATACTTACTTCATAATAATATAGTAAATTATTTAAGAAGAGTATAAATCATCTGCATTATTGCCATTAAGATAAAGTTACTTTTCAGTGAATTTGGCAAAGTGTTTCCTACACTATAAATTAAAGACTATAATGGAAGATTTCCTAACAGTAAAGAAACAAGAGAGTTGGGTGAAATAAGAAAGGTAATTTTACAATGAACGAAATGTCACAAATAAGAATTTATTAAACATGTGTGGATCCTGTAGAAAGTTTATAAACTAACAACTTTCCTAAACCACTGATAGAATTTTATGTATTTTAAAGAATATTTTATGGTAGATATTTTTTTGAAAGACAGAGCAAGTATGATGTCCACCTTTCCCAAAGACTTACCTGGATTAAAATGATATGGTAAAAAGAATATATACTTAGATACTGTTTTAAAGATCTTGTACTTTTTGGTACAACCTCAAGAAATCATATTCAGATTTCCAATGATGAAGAATAACAAAAGAGAATGGAGTAATTAGGATAATTAACTCTTTTGATATACTCATGAAAAATCAATAGCATATATGATTTTAAACCAATAGGTATACTAAGTCAGCAGTATTGATATCATAACATTCTTGGCTACTAAATTATACTAGTGTTGACTTACCAGTTACAGTCAGCGTCGCAGTGCTGCTTACACTACCAAATTGGTTTGAGGCTTTGCAATTGTATTCACCACAATCCACCACTTGGGCTTTCAGAATTTCTAGAGTAGACACGTAGTTGAAAGTCTTTATAGAGTACTTGTCACTTTCATAAATTTCTCTGCCAGACTTGAACCACTGGAATCTGACATTAGGAGCTGGTTCTGTTTCACATGTAAAGACACCAGAGTGACCAACAGCTACTTCTACTGATTCAATCCTTTTTTTCAACACTGGAGCTGTAAAAAAAAAATGATAAAAATAAATAAATAAATCTCAATGGGTCTTTTTCAAAGAGTGCAGTCAAAACAATTCACGGACATTATCAGTCTGAACTGAAATGAGGGTGGTGGACTTTGTGAGCAGTCCGGGGAAAGTGAAAGATGGCTGTTGACATGAAATAAAAGTTAGCAATTTTCTGTGACATCAGAATGAAGTGATCATGCGCCAAAAGTGTTGTTTATTATATCACACTAAAGAAAAGAAAAGAAAAAATAATGATCCATATAAGCATTTACCCTTCATAAAGTACTTATAAAGTGTGTTAAAACCAACAGTTTGTTTCTTGAACCTGTGATTACACAACATGCACAGAGAAATTTGAATTGCGTGTGAAGACCATTATATAAGTAATGAAAAAAGTGCTCCAACTCATATGTTCACGGTGCAATATTAAAAGGTGCACAAGTATGAAATATGCAATTCCTTCATTTCTTGATTTGTATTTGTGGATACGGCGAGATGAAAGTGCTCAAGAGTTAGTGCTCACAATTGCTCACTAAAAATTATACACAGGCCATGATGTTTTCAAAGGGTGCTAATACCTCTATTTTTTTAAATGCAATTATATCTTTTGGAGCACTACATAGCAGTTTTCTCTATTAATTTTACTACCTTCCTATTAAACAGATGTTATACTACTTATACAGTATATTGTTGCAGGATAGGGGTTTCTTGTCTGGTCATTTTCCTTCTGTATTTATTTAATAAAATGATTACATGCCTTTTTATAGATGCTGTATGATGGCAGTGGAATTACAGACGACTATAGGCAATATCTATTTGAATATGTCTTTTATGGGTGTAGGCATCTGTATCATGTTTGTCCATTGTGTAGAAAAATCAGTGTTAGAACAGAGTGAGGATCAAATGTAAAAAATCTGAGCGTTTAGACTCTGCCAATTGTATTTTTTGCTCACAGCCCATGTCTTAAAGAGGCCATACCTATAGTTATTTTAATTAGATGTAATTGAAATGGATTTATTGGTGCACTGCCCTCAAAGTACTTTATTTAAACTATAACTGTTATATCATAGGGATCCTAAAGCAATTTCTTTAGCGCTCCACATGTTAAATCACAAATGTTTCTTTTTATGAGACCTCAGAGCTTCCCATGACTAACATTGGCCAATGTATAACACAGGTTTACATATTCATACATTTATTAGGCATTGAACTAAAAACATGAATCTATAACGAAATGCATGAAGCAGACATACTATTAGTAAGTATTGTGTTATGAAGAAACTCAATGTTGTTGAAAATTATTGAAAGCTGGGACTAAGCATATTTACTGCTTATTGAATGGTCTCATTCATCATAGTGCGTTAGAAAGTATTGTATTAATCATGATTATTGTAAATGGTATTAGATAAATAAGAATTGACTCGTTTAGACTAGGTTAGTGGGAAATTAATTTAACTGGAGAAGGTGAAATATTTGTATGCATCTAATTAGGTGGGGTTAAACTCTGGTATATTTTTCTGTTAAGGTATATCATAATCCCCATAAGCCAACCTCTTATGACTACTGTGAGTTTTGCAGATGTTGTAGTTTTGCCAGCGTCATTGATTGCCTCACACGTATACTCTCCTTGGTGCACCTCCATTTGTACTTTGTTGATTGATAATGTACATGTATTATGATCTTTTAAGCACATGAACTCTATGCCTGGAGTCAGCAGTGAGCCCTTAAAATACCATTTAACAGTAGTGGCATTAAGTATGGTTGCTTGAAGAAGACAGTTGCCTCCATCTTCAGCCACTGTATCCACAAGTCCTTTCTCTACTACTGGCCTTAAAATTTGTAAAGCCTCATCCATATATATTTCTTCCCATTTCTCTTTCTTTCTAATTATTTCTACAGGCTCATGGACAGGCACAGCTGAGAAACTGACATTATCAGTGCCAGCAGATACGCCTACATCTTTCACTTCTTTATTCTGCATAATGCAATTAAGAGTATGTTTTGGGGGATTATGTTCAAATTCAACAAATTCAGTAGTTGCCATTTGATGACTGACCTTTGCTATGTCACAGCAAGCATTTACTGACTCCTGTACTGCAATATTTTCTAATACAGTGGCTGCAATGATCTCTTTAGATGGAATATCAGTTGTGGACAAGCTCATAGGCCTTGAAATAAAGATACTTTCTGATTTCTCATCATCCAAAATAAGTTTCTGTTCATAAATAATGGCTTGTAATGCAGCTTTCAGCTCATTCTTCAGATCTGCAATCTGAGGATAAACACCAGGAAGGGATAATGTAATTTCTTCAACAGACATACTGCTTGTAGTGATCAGGTAAGTGCAAATTGTACATGTCTCCTCTTTGGTTACTTTAACAGTTTTAACTTCTATGCTTTCAATGTTGTTCAGTGTGTCCAGAGGAAAAACACACGATTCATTAATTAAAGCAGATCGTAAAGCATTTTTGATATGGGTTCTGATTTGTAAATGAAAAAGTTTCGGATCTTGCGACTCTAACTTATTTTCTTTGCATAGAATATCTATGTTAGACATCTCAGACACAATTTGCACTTCTCTTGCTTGATTTCCAAATTTTATAGTCTCTTCTACTGGTATTTGTAGATTTTTTGAATGTTCTTCTTGTAAAACTTGCTTTTCTTCAAAGACTAAAGGGAGTCTTATTGACTGCCCTTCCTGGATACGTGAAGCATAATCTTGTTGGGTTGCATCTAACAGTATAACATTTTCCATTGGCAAATCATGATCCTTAATGTATGTCACTTCTAATGGAATAGTGCACTCCTTTGTTATTGCACAAGAACATATGTGAGCATCCTGAACAACATCATCATGGCCCTCAACAATTGCTTTTCTTTCAGTTGTGGCACAGAGCTCCATAACAGTTTGATTGTCTTCTTTCTGTAGTGAAGCTCTTTGTTCCATTTGAGCTGCAATTGTGTTTTCTTTTGGCAGAACAATTATTTCTTTTACAGTGTTAACACATTTGTGCTGTCCATGTTCTTTTTTAAATATAGGTTGAAGACCTTCAGGGCATGTCTGTAGTGTTTTTACATTTTCCGCAGAAAGCATATTTTTTTCTTTTGTGGTTGAACAACGAGTGTATATTTTTTCAGTTTTATTAAATGCAAGATTTAAACTAGGTTGCTTAAAAAACAAGTGTTCTTCCTTGCCCAAAATGAAGTCTGTCTGTTTACTTTGAAGATGTAAAATAGGTGGTTGTTCTTTAGAAGCAGAAACATTTATTTCTTTTGCTCCAATGTCTACCGAAGATGTTTCCTCATATAAAATAGGGTTTGGTTCATCAGACAACAAAGTATGTAAAAATATTTGATTTTTTGAAAAACCTGCTTGATCTTGTAAAGGTTGCTCAAAATAAAATTGTTCTTCACATGGAAGTAAATTTAGCTGATCCACAATCTGTAAATGCATAGGGTGCCCCTGTTCATTATCAGCTTCTACAACCTGTTGATACTGTTCATCAGGAATGGGAAATATCTCTTCACATGATATTATCAACCTGTCTTCTAAAATTGCACTACTCTCTTTAATTTTATCAATGGCAAGTGAAGATTTTTCTTCTTTGGTTAGCCCAACTTCAAATAAGTTTTCTTTTTGAAACAGTTGAAAGGAATTTGTCACAGACAAATCTAAATGTTTTTCAGTTTTAGTTAAAGAATGTGGAATCTCTTCCACATTTGGGCTTTGCTGGTTCAGTGGAAGTTCTTTTGTAAGTTCTTCAACACTTTCTACATTGTGAACGTATAACAAATGCATATGATCAAATGCAGCAAAATCTGTTTCTATGATTGGCAGAGGTGATGTCTCATCACATATGATCGTTTGTTTTTCCTCTGTGAGAAGCAGATTATGCTTGGCTTTTTCCTCTTTTGATAAATCAACCTTTAAATATTCAGGATGACAGTCTGTCAATTTTATTTCTTTCTGTGCTTTTGTATTTTCTTCCACAACAGATATTTGTAGAGCATGAGCTTCAGAAGTCAGTGCATCTTTTATAGTTGGACATTGTATTGCCTTTATATGCTGCTCACTTATATTCATCGGTTCCAGGACTGAAGATGCAGTTAATGCAAAGTGTTCCTTCACTTGAGATTGTATTTTAACCATCTGTTGCATTGAAATATCTGGGTATTTCAGTTCCTGCACAGAATCTTCTCTATCTTCTTGTACAGTGTGAGCTTCTTCTGTTCCAATTGTGTACACCATTGGGTGGCCCTCTTGCAGATCAGTCTGTGCATCACCGGACAATTTAACTGCATATAAGCGTGTCTCAGTTGTCTCTTGAACAGATGATCTTTTATATGATTTAGTTACTTTTGTTTTTTCTTTCTTGTAGACAATGTCCTCTTCATGACTTACTATCAACTGTACAGAACAAGATACTTCCCCGATGCTGTTTGTTGCTGTGCATGAGTAAAAACCACTATCTTCTAGCTGGCAATTGTGCACCAAGAAGTTCCCTTCACCCTCTGGGTTATCTGTGATGGTATATTGTGTGCTGGAGAATATCGGAACTTCTCCTCTAAACCACTGAACTTTAGGTTTTGGATTGCCAGTGATGGTATATTTAAAAACAGCTGTTTGCCTTGGGGCACATTTAACAGATTCTAAAGCATGTGTAAAAGAAGGTGCAAAGTAAGAGCTGTTAACTGTGGATATACTACCCAAATCTAGAATCTCATTACTTATTTTGTCATGTGTTTTTTCAACCTTAAGAAAAGAGCTACATCTGGCTTCACCAAGGTGATTTGTGGCAATGCAAGTAAATTCACCCTCATTTTCTATTTGGACATAAGGGATTATACAACTGAACTCATTAAGGTCGTATACAAATTTGTAATTCTTGCATGCGTTTAACAGATGTCCGTTATGCAACCACTTGAGTTTAGGTTTTGGATTACCACTAACAATAACTGACAGCCTTGCTATATCCCCAATTCTACTGTTTACATGTGCAACCTCCTTTATAAAAATGGGCTTGCTTGCCTCCATTTTCATTTCTAATTTGTTCAAATAAACTGCCGATTCAGGCATAGGTTCAAGTGCTTTTGCATTTTTTGGTAACAGCAGATCAGTTCTGTAGGATTCTGTTGACTCCTCCTCAGTGGAATGAACAAAAGAGCTAGAAAGGTCTGTACAGAAAATAATTAACAATATATTAATTTTTTTTTTTTTTACCCTGAAAAATATCACATAAATATAAATAACATAACTGCATTTTCTTTGTCTTTTGCTCATCAAATCACCTGCTTTTGAAATTGTGTGAAATCCCATGATAATTTACAGTAAAGAAGTGCGAATACAAATAAGGCAAAGGCAGTATGAGGGATTTCTGTCTACAAATTAAAAAGGAGGACCTGGGCCAAATGAAATTTTAAGAAATCACAGATATTGTTGATAGATAGACAGACAAATAGACAGACCGACAGATAGATAGATAAACAGATCAGTGGACAGACAGACAGACAGATAGATATGTCATATTTTATCTGATAGTTGTATAGATTACACACTTATATGATAATACAAACTTCCATTTTACCAAAACACTTTAATCTTAAGAAAACACAAATAACAAAGGAGATGCATTAGATTGAAAACATGTATTTAGTTTTAAGTGTATATTTGATTGAATGTGATCATCTTCTAAACATAACAAAAAAATGTATTATCTAATTATAATACCTTAATATTATGTATTTCACACATACAACATTTTTTCTACGATGAGTAGAAATTGGAAAAATATAAACTTTTTGTATATATGAAATAGTACTTTTTTAACATTTAAAAATACATTTTAATTTAGAGGTAGAACAGGGAAATATGTTTTTAAAATGTCAGGTGGGTGATTTAGACCTACAGGGCAAGTATAAATTGTATTGCCCATATATAGAATTTAAAGACTGATGTTTATCAGTCAAAAACACAATATAAAGTTACCTTTATGTAATAAGAATTTTCTCAGTCAAAAAAACCAGAACGTGGATTTCAAATCCAAACTTTAAAAAAATCATGGAAAAAAAAAAAAGATTCTTGTTTTTAAAACATTATTTTTTTTCTATGACTGTCCTAAAATCAAATTTGAGTATTTTGAAGAGCATTTTGGTGATCTAAGACAAATTATATTATTTTTCACATTTAATTTTTCTATTTGATCTTGACTCTTTTTTTCAAGGTGTAATTTACTTATGGTTCTACTTGGGCTCGTTCTTGTGTCTAATTCATTTCCGCCTAGACTTAGAAAGCCTACTAATCACTTAGCTATCACTTGCCAAACTAGAGAATTGCAGAACAGAAACATTAGTTGATTAAAAAAAAGCAAAGGCAAACACTTAGATTACCACCATAATCTATACTGAAAGTGAAAATTCTCTTTATTCAGTACTTTACTTGACTTCCAAATGTGTTGGAATTTGAATTGTAACAGCAGAATGAATATCACCAATAACAAAGAGCAATGGAGCATTATCTGTGACCAGTGATGCAACCTGTGAGAAGCAGGTCCCAGTGCAGCATCTGCACAGGCCCCCCCTACAACATCTAACCCCCTGAAGCAAATTATAAACACAGGGGGCACTGGTAGGTGCTGCAGGAAAGCAAAGATGTTCCATGGTAGATTGAGAAAGAGAAAATATATGCAGAAAGGAACACAGCTATGCATAAGTATAAAATAGTAATACTGTTTGTGAAGTTAATAATTAAAAATGCACTAAAAGATCCATTACAGTTTGTTAAATGTTTGTATACGCACTGACACTGCACAATTTGAATCAGAATTCTTAGCAAAAGAAGACCAGAACGCATGTGTTAATTAATTATTTTTTTTTATTAGGTATTCCAACAGGTCTGTGTAAGGTTATATGTATAAACATCATGTAATTGGAAACCTGTATAATTAATTTTAGAAAACATTACACACAAACAATCAGGTTGTCTATGGTAGTTATGCCTGTTTAAATACAGAATATTTGAATGTGAGACTTTTTCAGTTCAAAAATTGTCCCTGTCAAATAATTATTATTATTTATTGTTTATGTGTTTCAGACACATGTTATTGATGTGTCTTCATTTATATTCACTCTATTTATAGAAGCTGCTCTTTCCTCACCTACATTTGCAGCAAATCAGTGGCAAGTCCATCATTTGAAAGGCCTGGCACTTCTGATGATGCACCGAAAAAATGCATTACAATTAGAGCAAAATGTATTAAACTCGGAAAAGCCCGTTTTGGCTTTTCCAAGTTTAATCGGGCGAACACCCGGAAGTTTCTTGCAGTAAGTATCGCAAGATTTGTTTTGATCGATACTTACCAAAAGAAACTTTTTCCATTGAATATTTCCATGGAAACGTAGCCATAATACACTAATGGAAAGTATAGCTACCTTTTCCATGGATATATTCAATGGAAAAACTTTCTTTTGGTAAGTATCGATTGAAAAAAATATCACAATACTTATCACTGGAAACTTCCAAGTGTTCGCCCGATTAAACCCGGAAACGCGAAAATGAACTTTACCGAGTTTAATAAATTTCGCCCACACAGTAAAAATGCCACTGAAGACAATTGTCAACATCTTTATACTCCTTGAAAGGGGTCTTAGGCATAATATATACTCTTAAAAAAAAGTAATGCTTCACTCCACTTCAAATATATCAGTAGCAGCATTTGAAACTATTAACATTGAGATTAAAATGCAAATATCCTCATCAAGTTTAACAACTAAAGAGTAACAACTTCATACAGTACATAACCACATTTCATTATTTTTTACAGAACTTAATTAACACAGTTTGTATGCAGTGATATAACTTTTTTTTTTTTTTTAATTGGCAGAAAGTAAAATAAAATAAACTATGATATTGTGGAGACAATGAAAAAAAAAATATGAAAAGAATCAAGCAAGAATCTATTACACAGAAAATAAATGTAATTTGACTTGAATGACTGATTTTTATTGTGCCATTTATTTACACTTCAATATTTTTTAACAGCTTATGTCACACAGATTAGCCAATTATGTTCACAGTAATCAAATAGATACTCTTTAAAGTGGCAGTGACTGTTCTGTCAATGTAGATCAACTAATTAATGAGACAGAATTACTTATAAAATAAGAGTTAACTTTAGAAATGCACTGGTTTCTGCTTTTCCTTCTTTATTTGAAGCTACACACTTGTATTGACCCTCATCACTAATGACTACCTTTTTAATCCTAAATTGATGAAATCCTGGTGTTTCTTCTTCAATAATGTACCTATCCCCATGTATTAATTTTCCATCCTTGTACCAAGTAACATTTGGTACTGGTGATCCATATACCAAACACTGAAAACATGCTTGTTCTCCTTCCTTTACAATCAAGTCAGAAAGTATTTTTTCAAATTTGGGGGGTGACTCTGTGATTTGAAATTCAAAATGACAGCTACCAGAATCCTCAGCTTTGAACTTAATCTCCTTTTCCAAAGATGGCTTAGAAAAAACATCAAAGTTTATGTCTACACATTTTTCACCACCTTCTTTGTGTTCATTATTAGTTACTGCTACCAGTTCCACAGCTTTATCAGCATCTCCACCATTTCCATTGAATTCAAATTCAAGTTGAATTTCCATTTGATCCACATCCAGAGCATCTTTGTCTATCATTAAGTCATAATTACAAGGCATGCTTGTTGCTCCTTCCAAAGATATATTTGCCAATTCACTTACTTTTTCTGTTTCAACACTTGAATCAGATTCCGTAACATGCAATATCGCTTTACATGTTACATCGCCAAAATTATTCTTTGCTTTACACAAATAGGGTCCAGCATCAGACTTACTAATACCACAGATTAAAAGACTTTGATGTACACCATCCTCCTTAATCTGATATTTCATCATATCTGAGGAAATCTTAACATTTTCTTTAAACCATTCCACAGATGGCTTTGGAAGGCCCATCACTGAACATTTAAATTCTGCATCTGATCCCTCTGGAACATACAAATCTTTAAATGGCTGTAAAAAGTGTGGTGGTTTCTCAGTAACTTCAAAGTTTATCTTTATATCGTCACTTTCTTTGGTGATGCCTGACATCCGTTCATCATATACCAAAGGAAGAACATCAAGAGAAATAACCATACTCTTATTGTCAGGTGTAAATTCAGGAATTGTTATGATTTTCACTTGTTTCTCAAAATCTTTAACTTCAGTTTCATCTAGTTCAACCTCTAATAGAATTTCTTGAGGTGAAGGTGATCGGGAAGTTTGAAATGGTTCCATATCAAATTCCATAACATGCTGATGTGTCACTGGTGGAGGCAAAGCAATTAATTTTCCATCATGTGGTAGAATGTCTACCCAAGTCACACTTTTGGCTTCTCCAATGGTGTTCATAGCAATGCATGAATATTCACCTCCTTCACTTATCTGCATGTTATACATTTCAAATGTATTAATATTACCTTCTTTGCTTATTTTCACTCTGTCTGTGCCTTCAAGTAATAATGAATTACTATACCATTTCACATCAGGTGTAGGAATCCCAACAACTTCTACAGCAAAACTCAATGTATTATTTTCATATATACATTTTTTAGGAAGTGGCTTAGTAAAAGATGGGGGCATTAAATTCTTTTTTGTATTTCCTCCTGGATTATCAGGTTTTATATTCTTTAAACTGTAGTCTCCAATGCTTGAAGATCCTTGGCCTGAAGATATATATATGCTTTCATGCACTGGAGAGGCATATTTGTCATCAGTATTTAATGGACGTTCAACAGGAGTAAAATATTGTTCTGGAAAACTTTCTGGAGTAATAAAAGAGTCAATTAAAGGAGAATGGAAAACTTCAACAGAAGATGGGGGAGTAAAAAAAATATCTGAATCTGAAACATCGTTGTTGCAGAAACTTCCAGCCTCAATAGACATTTCTGATTCTGGAGACAATGTACGCTTCATTGAAGATTGAGTTTTGTAAAAATCATAATATGTGTCAAAAGTTATATCTTCAACTTCCAGTGAGGTTATTATTCCCTTCTGATTCCCTTCTGATGGTTTGTCTTCTTGGGTTTTTAAAGCTTCTTTCTCTCTTGTACTGGCTAGAAATTTTGTGCGCGCATAACTTGAATCTGGATGAGGCTCCTGACTAGAAGGTTCAAGGTAGCTTGAAATATTTGCAAATTCAGAGACACTAGGAACTAACTGCTGGACAGGAGAACTCTTTTTTATACTATTAGATAATTGTGTTTCAAAGGTATCTTGTGATACCACATTATGTTCATACATTTCTTTATTGCTTTGTTGGGTTGGCTGTTGCATATATAATTCATCATGCATTTTAATTACTGGCTTTATTAGCCCAGTTTTCTCAAAATCATCCACACTAACTGCTGTTTTATTATCAGATATATACACTTCATTGACCTCTTCAGTTACAGGTATCCCTTTGTTATCTTTTAAGCTACATTCTTTGGCTACCAAATTGGAGTCTGCCTCTGTATTGTCAGAATATTGGCTAATGCTTGTTTCATATATAGGTGCAGTATGATGCATTTCCATTTCTGATCCAACAGATGCTGCCTTTAAGTGCATTTGTTCTATATGAGCTGAAGTTTTAGAAGTCTCTATTTTCTCAGATTTGTCCACTTTACTAATATCACTTTGTAGAGATTCATTCACTAACTCAGTTGATCCCTCTTGCTGTTTCATTCTAGCATCTGCTGCTGGTTTAGCTTTCAAAAAAGAACGTCTTCTTTTTGGCACTGTAGGTGTTTCTTTTTTTGCAAGAGTGCAAATATTTTCCAGGCTTTGACTTTTATTATTTATAGTTATTTTCATAGAGTCTTCTGTCATTGATTTGGTGTCAGCCTCTATTTCAGATTTAGTGCTCGCCACAGATCTTCTTCTTCTCCGAGGTACTATTGGCAACTCTTTCCTTTCCTTTAAATGTGTTGCTTCCTTAACTATGGTGCTGTGATTTTTCTCAGTAATAGCTGCTTCTGTGCCCCTCTCTGATGCTACTTTATCCTGAATTTTTGTGTCTTGTGTAGCCTGTGTCTTAATAAAGGAATGCCTTCTTTTTGGTATTATAGGTAATGGCTTTTGAATCTCAGTGATTTTTGTATCTTCCATCTCCGGACTTTGTTTCACATGTATGCTTTCCACAGTTGCTTCTTTGAGCTCTAATGGAGTTTCCTTTTTGTCATGGATCTCAGGCAAAGACATTTCTGCCCTCTTAGGATCCTTGTATTCATCACTACATAAAACCTGGAAACTTTGTATATTATTTTCCTCATACTTACTTATAAAATCTGCGGTAGGACAGAGGGGTGATTCCAAAATCTCCTGGACATTTTCTTGTCGTGTTATGCTATATGTACCTTCTTCACCATCAGTTTTTCTAACTGTGTTGATTTCTTCCTTTTGGTATATATTATTGGCTGCTGTTTCAAGCACTATTACATTAGATTCACTTTCAACTTCCCCTGCTCGATTCATTGCAACAAATTTATAATATCCGCCATCTGAAGTATTAACATTGTTAATAAAAAGTGTGCATATACCATTATCATCTTGAAAGCTGAATTTGCTAGATTTTTGCAGCTTAGTATTGTTGAAATACCAAACAATCACTGTATCAGGATCCCCTGATATGATGCATTTCATAAATAAACAATCCCCTTCTCTGCACACTATTTGCTTTTCAATTCCTTGTAGTAATTTAGGTGCTTCAGTGGCAACATCAAAAGAAAATGTAAACTTGTGCTTCATTTTTTGAGCAATAGTATCAGCAGATACAATTTCTGGAGGACTTTCAGTTCTTTGATAACATTCCTTTAATTCTTCCTCATATTCTGGAATTGGGGTAGGTGCTGTTATTTTAATTTCAACAGGGGATGCCACCGAGGTATCTGATTTGCATGGGATTTTATAACTGGCTTGTGGGAGCTGCAGACTAAACCTATCAACCTTCCTATCCATTTCTTTTTTCCCTTCATTTTTTTCAAATAATGAAACAAGCTCTTCTTCATCTCCTTCAGTGAAATGTTTAGAAATAAGAACTTCACATTTTATCAAAGTTTCAGCCTCCTCTCTGGTTTCCTTGTGTCTTGCTTTTACTTTGAGATTGCCAAATGTTGTGTCTGTTCCATATTGATTAAATATTACACATGTGATGGAGCCTTCATGTTTAGCAAGAACAGAACTAATTATTAAAGCTGAACTTGTTTCTGTTGTAAAAATGACATAATCTTCATTTCGAGGTATTGGTTTGTCATTATTGTACCAAGAGATAGTTGGCTGTGGATAACCAAGAAAATTACAGTTGAAGGTACATCTTTCACCTTCAAAAGCTTCTTGAGATTCAATGTCAAATGTAAACATTGGAGGGCAAGGTTTGGATGTTGCTTCAAAAGTCTTTTTACTTGCACATTTGGTCTCCTTTTCCACATTATACACAGTTGAAAATACAGGTTCTTTTAACACCTGCATTTCTAGTTCAACAACTTTTCCTAATGAATCCTCTATAGTTTTATCTAAAGGTCTAACACACAAAGGATCTGTTTCCTTAGGTTCTGAATGATCTTCAGTATCTAACTTCAAAATGTCAATTTGATTTTCTTTGTCATTATGTTCCTTTTTCATATATTCTTCATCCACTGGAATATGCAGTTGAATTTCTCCTTCCTTAATTTTTTTATCAGATGCTATTATTACATCGGTTTCATGGAGTTCTTTAATTGTGATTGGTTGCTTTAATTCTAAACATTCTTCCTTTACCTTAATTGGGGAAGCAATGGTGTTTAATAGTTGTTTACACAGTAGATCTTCCCCATGCACTACAAATTTTGACTCATCTTCATTTTTAAAGTTAGAATAAATTCCAGTTACTTCTTTATCATGTCCTGTAGTTTTTGTCTCAGCTTGTATTTTGTCATCTTTTTCTTGCATTTTGTATGCATTATACACAGCTGAAAATACAGGTTCTTTTAACACCTGCATTTCTAGTTCATTAACTTTTCCTAATGAATCTTCCATAGTTTTATCTAAAGGTCTAACACAGAGAGGATCTGTTTTCTTAGGTTCTGAATGATCTTCAGTATCTAACTGCAAAGTGTCAAATTGATTTTCTTTGTCGTTATGTTCCTTTTTCATATATTCTTCATCCACTAGAATATGCAGTTGAATTTTTCCTTCCTTCATTTTTTTATCAGATGCTATTATTACATCGGTTTCATGGAGTTCTTTAATTGTGATTGGTTGCTTTAATTCTAAACATTCTTCCTTTACCTTAATTGGGGAAGCAATGGTGTTTAATAGTTGTTTACACAGTAGATCTTCCCCATGCACTACAGATTTTGACTCATCTTCATTTTTAAAGTTAGAATAAATTCCAGTTACTTCTCTATCATGTCCTGTAGTTTTTGTCTCAGCTTGTATTTTGGCATCTTCTTCTTGCATTTTGGTTGCATTATACACAGCTGAAAATACAGGTTCTTTTAACACCCGCATTTCTAGTTCATTAACTTTTCCTAATGAATCTTCCATAGTTTTATCTAAAGTTCTAACACAGGGAGGATCTGTTTTCATTTTGTCATCTTTTTCTTGCATTTTGTATGCATAAATACCTGTTATTGTGGTTTTAGAAAACTCTGTTGGGATGCAAGGCACTTTAGTTTGTGTGAATTCTGGCAAATCTGTCTTCATGTATTTATTATCTGTGGAGCTGGTAGTGTTAACTAATGAACTTCCAGAATACGTGTTCATTTCTGACACTGCAGTCTCCTGTTGAAAAAGAGGGTAGTAAACTTCATCCATATTCTCATCCCTTTTCATCTGTATTTCATGCAAATCATCTCTGGGGATTTCTTCTGTTTTTTGCACAGAAGATCCCAATAAATGGTTAATAGGAATCTTATGAATGGTATTAATGTTAAAAGGTTTATCAGAGTCGACATTATCCCCTTTTCTAACTACCTTTGAAACTTTTGGTCTATAATCATAATCATCCGCTTTCTCAAAAATCGTTTTATCTTTCATATCCCCAAACATATGTCCCTTCAATTCACTTTTTTCATTGTGCATTTTGAATAACTCATTTTCAGAACTTTCACTGACTATTTTGCTATTATATTGTTTAATTTCTGAATTCTTCTCTAATCCAGATAAATTCTTTAATAAACTTTGCGAGGGCATTGGTTGATTTATTGGTACAAGATGTTCCTGAGTAGTAGGAAGTAAGTCAAATTCCCCCTGTTGTTTTTCTATTTTCCGTACTTCAGAAGCATTAACAAATGCTCTAGCAGTGCTCCAGTCTTCAAAAACATCTGATTGCATTTGAATACTGAAATTCAGGTAATCTTTCTTTTCTTCATCACCTTTCACATAAGAATCATGAACAGTAGTCCTGTCAGTTAACTGATGTTTTTCTGTTTTTTGTACTTTGGCATCATTAGCAAATTCTAGATTACTCCATTCTTCATACAATTCGGATTCCTTTTGCACATTTAAAGTCATCTCATCTTTAGTGTCTTTTTCAATACTTTTCCCATAAGTATCATAAAAATATATTCTGTCAGCTACCCTGAAATTATCTTCTAACTTCTTTCTGATTGCTGAGGAACCTAAAACACTTTCTTCAGAAGCTTCCAATTGAATGTTAGATTTAAATGGCTGTTTAAGGTTTGCAGTATCTGAAGATATAGCATATCCAAAATTTGGTATATCAGAAGACCTTCTTTCTTTCTCATAGGGAAAATTTGAGGAGCTACCATCACTTAGAAAAGATTCAAGGTCAGCATCAGAATATGCATCTAATGATGACTGAGAAAGTGTTCTACTTCCTCTGCCTGATCTTCTGATTTCTCGTAACAGATTCAGTTTTTTTTGTATTTCCTTGTCTAAGAATTTATCACTTTTGTCAGTACGACCCCTATGTTGTAAATCATCTGAATATAGTTTTTCGAAACTTATTGTCCTGACTATACCTTTTTTAGAACATTTGCTAAATGGGACTTGAGTTTCCCGACGTTTATCAAATGGAGAACCAACACATCTAAGGTCCACTTTCAATCTGCTTTCTCTTCTTTTCTGGACTAGTGAATCAATACTTTCATGGGTTCGCTCAGAAAATCTAACAAAATCTAAATACTTTGAATTCTGTTCTTCCCGGAGTGCAACAAGCAATGAAGCAGAACATTCTGCAGAACCCTCACTATTTATAGCAAATATACGATAACTTCCAGAATCTCTATCTTCCACACTTTTAATTAGCAAACTGCAATTATGAATGTGCATATCACTATCCGTTTTAATCACTTGCCGTGAATCTTTACCAATTGGTTTATTATTATGAAACCAAGACACTTTTGGTCCTGGACAGGCCACTAATTTGCAGCGAAAAACTGCAGGTTCACCTTCTAAAACAGAACGAAATGTTAATTTTTGAGTAAATGAAGGTTTTATACATTCGGACCAGGAACCAATAGAGGATGTTCTGCTTGCACATCTTTTTGAAGACACAATTCCATGTTCTAAGTAATCTTCTGTGTCAGAAAAAGCACCACGTAAAATTCTTTTATTTTCATTCTCAGTTTCTGGATCCTCTTTGAAGAATATCTCTGTGAAAGATGAAATCTGAATTTTAAAAATGGATCACCTACGTAAGAGCTTTGAAAATCAAAAATTATAAGGTTTATTCTATAAAAAAAAGATAAATTCATGCTACATAAACTACAAATCCAAAAAAAAAAAAATTCACTCACCATATTTGTTCGAATAAACGCAATGCCTTGTTCTTTATTAAAGATTCTGACACCAAAATCGCTCGCTGTATTTTCTTTCTTCAAACTGTGGAAATCCCTTCTTCAACAAGCATAAATAAATCCCGAAAATTGGAAATGACATCTTTTTCTATTTGTGTAAAGCTGTCCGAGGAGGTTTTCATGGTTTTAAAAGTTTTAGAAGTCCTTACCTGACTTGCAGACAGCAGAATAAACGCCCTTTCTGATCCTTATGATTGTGAGTAAAAATTAATTTTCAATGGAATAGAAAATACAGTCTATCTATAAATCAACTACATTTGAATGAGAAGGCGTTTATTCGAACTAATACAGCCACAGAATTTACAATGTTAAGCAAAAAAAAGCAAGCAACACTGAAAATGTACTAGATGCCATCTGCAAGCCATGTAAAGAATAAGGATGCATTGTCTTTTCCTAAATGTATAAATTTGGATAAATCCTCTGTTAGCATCAGAAGCATACTATATAGAATATTCAGTTTGCTTAAATGATAATTATTAAAAGAAACCTGTAAAACACAATTCATGCATTGGCAACATATAATTGTAAAATCACAGAAATATTTAAGTATGATTATCCAAAATGAAATTCATCACAGATATTGTAGAAATAAGTACATGCAGCATTCAGAAGCACTGTTTTACAATGTTGTTTTGCCCTTAATAGAAGATTTTTTTTTAGAACAAAATATAGTACTACACAGTAAAGCATCCAGATTCTTACCATTTCCAGGGAAGAGTTTTTTTATAGTTAAGTTTAAAGAGCAAGTTGAAAAAAAATAATGTAGTAACTAATTAATTCACTGTACCTTTAACTTCCATCTCAATCTGCTGGTCAATTTTCTCTTGAAGAACTTTTTCCATAGCTAAAAACAGAAAACAAAATGTTTATTTTTGTTGTGTAATGCCAGACTCAGAAAAAGAACTATCGTCTCAGTAAAAATTTGGGATTTGACACATAGCAAGCAGAGAATGAGCAAATCTAAACCTCAATTAGAAAGAACCTGCATTACTATACTGTTTGACTAAAACAGATAAACTGTATTTATATAGTTTTCTGTTTATGGAAACTTGTTGATTGGTGGAGAAGGAGAAATCTCTATCAATAAGCAGGCTGCCATAAATGAAAGTTAAAGTGAACACGGAGGAAGTAGAACAAGAAAGGGAGAAGAATCTGGAATGGACATAATTTGGGTGAAATTTATTAAAGTCGGAAAGACCGCTCTGGGCCTTTCTGACTTTACCGAGAGAAATCTTGGATTAATCTCACGAGATTTCTACTGAGATCTCCAGATCAAGTTTATCGATCCTGAGTTTTCAAACCTTTTGATGCAAAGGAAGCCATGCTACGAATGTTAAGTATGGCAGCTACCTTTCCATGAAAAAAAATTCAAAAACTCGAGATCGAGATCTCGAAAGAAATCTCGCAAGATCAATCCAAGATTTCTCTCGGTAAAGTCAACTTTAATAAATTTCACCCATAGAGAGTAAAAGTAAACATGGGAGGAACTGAAAATGAAAAAAGAAATGTTAACAAGTTTGAGGAGAGGTTTAGCGATAGGATAAAGAGCATGTACATTAATATTCAAATGTCATAAATAGAGATGCATGATGGTATATGCTGAAATTAAGGAATAAATCTCTTTAATTTGAATCTTATGTGTCTGCTCCGATTTTATAGACATGTTTTCTAAAAGGTTGGCATAAATGACTTAAAAACTTGACAGGCTAACCCATGTTACTTTTAAAAACACTTCCAATTGTTGATGTAATAATTCTTAACATAAGTTGAAGTTAACATTACATACGGAATGAATATGTATTAATATTCTCAAAATGTAAATACATAAAGGCAAAACCTATCTATTTTGAGTTGATATTGTCAAATGTAGTACTGGAGCATTTTTTTTCCAAAACATACTTTACACAGGTTTTACTACTAAAGGATGTATATTACTAATTAGATTAGCAAAAATATTTACTTAAATATTTCTGAAAATTCTACAGTCTTTTTATGCTGACATGTGCTTGTTTATTTATTACCATGATAGCAGTCTGATCTTGTCAGGCTATAGGGCTATCTACTGTATATTTTGTTTATATATTTTTCTAATGTCTGGTGAGTTCTAGGGTATAGTGTCAGAAATAACCACACAATAATAATACTGTTAAACATTAATTAGGAAAATATTATTATATAAGGTTTAACCAGTGCCATTTATGGATGCAAAATACATCAAATAGAATAAATAAGAAACTGAAGATTATTAGATTAAAGGTGTCTTTAATTGCAATAATTCTGATCTGCTTAGATTTGATGTGATAGTTTCAACAATTTCTGAACATTTTTCAAGAGGAATTATTTTTGAGTTAACACTGCCCATCGGTAATTCACCATTAATTATCCCTGTGCTAGAGATACCATCTAGATACAAATCAATACATTTTTTTGGAAACTGTGTAAATGATATAGACCATGTTCTATTGTATAATAGTCACCTGTATAGTAATGCTTCAGTATGTTTAGAATTGAAATAGTGATATTATTTAAGAATTTGCCCATTCCCATTATAAACATGTAATGCTAAAGCAAACATAGAACAAAATCATGCGATTGACATGAAAAGCAAAGTGATATATTTTGAGAAGACCTATATAAATATATTGTAGAGTACATTTGTATGTGAATGTGAAAGATGAAGAATGATTACTGACAACTAAACATGCCTTTACATGCCTCTACTGTCATGGAAACACATAAATGAACCCATTGCCATATTAAATTGTTTCTTATACTATAGCCATTGCATACAATAATATGCAAGAAGTGGAAGGAACATGCAGTTGCCAACCTGTCACTCTGAGATGAGTATTGCATTCAGCTTGTCCTGCTGCATTAACTATTTTGCATGTGTATAAACCACTCTGCTTTGGAAGAACTTTCAGCAGTTTTAAACTGCAGAGGGACCCATCATTTCTTAAGAAACATGATGCTGATTCATCAACCAGAAGCTTGTTAAAGATCCAAATAACACAAGGAGCTGGCCTGCCTTTTATAACACAAAAGAGGGAAACATCGGCGCCTTCTTTTACATAGGTTTCTGGGGGCATTGTTTCAAGAAATTTTGGTACTAAAGCATATGAATCTATTACTTCTTCAAAAGGCACAACATCAGGGAAGTACTCTTGGCTTCTTTGCCTTTCAGTTCCTTCTGGTCTTTGTGATGGAGTTATAGAAATGCTGGATACTTTCTTGGTGGATTGTTTCTCAGCTTCATAAGAGGTCTTAATTTGAATTTCTTTATGTGTTTTATAGGTTTTTTTATCTGCTTCAAGGCTAGTTTGTGCTACAGCCTTGTCGGAGACTTCATTTGCTAGGCAAGAATAAAGTCACGAAAGGATTAGTGCTGTTGGTTTTCAGTAACACAATTACAGATTATTATACTTCAATGCTTTTGTTCACCTTTAAATGATATTTTAGAATGTTGCAGATAGTGTTAGTCTAAGACAGTTTACAATTGATCTTTGTTTTTTTATTTTTGTGCAATATTTGAATTATTTTACTTTTCACTATATTTTTAGTTACTGGGGATCATTGACATTTTCCTTTTTAATTAATTTACATTGCTTTTCTTTATGCTCAGGTATTGTTCCAATGCTATAAACCATTAAAACGTAAATAAGATATATTTAAATAATTGAAAAATAAAAATATCAAAATTAAGAAATACCAATTACAAATTGTCTTAGAATACCACAGTCTACAATGTACTAAACTTCCAAATCCAATGTGAACAACCCATTTAAGGTTAGTTATTAAAGATCCGCTATAGATTTCTCTTTGTGAAGTTAGTATATTGTTAATTTACTACTTTAAATAACATCAAAATGACAATCGTTTTAATTTTAGTATTTTCAAAGGTAGCCGAGGAATTAGCTGATTAAAACATTTAAATATATGTATGTTATTTTTAAGAAAATATAGTGTTTATTAATGTTATGCATTCTTATTAATGCATCATGCTACATTAAATAATTACTTTTGAACATATTCAAATATTTAGATGCATAAAAAAACATGAAGCAAATTTTAAATAATTGATTATATTTAAATTAATAGCCACCTTCTACAGTTAGTACAGCAGTAGTTGTCTTCTCTCCACAGTTATTTGTTATTGTGCAACTGTATAGTCCTTGATCAGTAAGATGAACATTTTGAATAGTGAGTAACATTACATTTCCATTTTTTGACATTTTTATTCTTTCTGTGTCTTCTAGTGATTGACTCTCATGCTTCCAAGTAACATCTAAGAAATCTCCTTGCACAGCACAGATGAACTGAGCCACTTCTCCACATTTCACTTTCAGATCATGCAACTGTAGCAGAATTTTTGGGGGCTGATCGTAACCACTAACTTCCTCCAACTTTACATCTGATGTCGAAAACATCTCGCTGGAAACTTGAGTGGTGACTTTTTCACAATGAGTCTCTACTGTCTTCGAGGTTGAAGCTACTATTGTAGAGGTTTCTGAAATACCCTCAAAAACCTGTACACTTTTGCCAGTGGAAAGTCCTGATTTATATTCTTTTAAATTAACTTTTGCAGCTGATACTGACTGTGAGCTGACACATTCTGTAATGGCTTCCCCAGTACTTGTAATGCTTTGACTAACTACGACTTGCACTGTGTAATCAAGTAAAAAAAAAAAAAAAGAAAATTAACAACTAAATTGCCGTTAGGCATTAGGATATAAACAAATAATTTGGTATAGATCACCAAATGATAATGCATGCTAAAGGCATGCCAAAAAGACAGAGGATGAAGGGTTGAACGTTCATGCGAACATAGAAGGTTGCATCTTCTTTCTTTGTCGCCTTCCATTTTGGATAAAAATGTTCCTTTATGATTCCAAGTAAGACTGACACATGATTCACTAATGGATTGAATGCTTTTTGCATAGAGATAGGTTAGCTACTGAAGGTTGTATTCCATTTATCAACAAATTTAATTATTGGCAACGTGTTTTGTCTTAAAAAGGTTGGTAGCCGATGTTTGGGGAAAACCGTGAAGGGAGAAGGAAATGGGGGAATTGTGTTAAAGTTGTTACTGTAAGTGTTTTACCTTTCAACAAAACCATGTGAAATACAGTAAACCGAATCAAAAATATGATTAGTAAGAGTGTACAAGTGATATTTCTCAAATAAATCCACTGGTGGATAGTGGGAGTTTACCTTCAGATGTTACTGATAAGGTGGCCATACAAGATGCTTCACCAGCACTATTTCTTGCCATGCAAGTGTACTCCCCCACATGTTCTGAATACGCATCTACTATAATAAGTATTGCTGTGTTAAGAGATTCATCAAAATGAAAGACAATATTTTTGGAAGGATGGACTAACTGCTGGTTGTGAAGCCACTTAATTTCAGGTTTTGGCAAACCAGAAACAATGGCCATAAAACGAACTGTCTCCCCACTTTGCACCTCACAGCTTGAAATAGGCTGGGTGAAGACTGGAACTTGGCCAACTAGTTCCTTCTTTAATGAACCGGGTGAAGGTAATTGCCACTGGGGGATTGTAGTAAACTCCACAGCATTTATAAGCCCTGTAAAGAAGCAGGTTGGATCTTTATTCGAATTTCCTAACTTAGAGTAAGTTGGCAAATAGTGATGAAGTACATTTTTATATCCTATGAAAAGCAATATAAGAAGCCTTTTTATATTCTTTCCCCTGCTTTGAAAATAGGACTTCTAAAATCTATTTTGATATTCTAGATGAGATCATTCTGGGTATTTTGATGTTGTATATATTTGTACATTTTAAGAATAGGCAGGTATGATTTTTACTATATGTAATTTGCATAATATAGTTCATTTTCAAAATTGTTTATGCTTGCTCTTCTTACCAAATGTAATTTTTAGCAAGATAATGTGACATGGAAAGACTGCACCTTTTAAAATCCATGGTGGACAGAATGAAAAAGAAGCACAGCAAAAAAACACAACAGAGAAAAATATACAAATATAACATTTACAATGCAAAATAACACAGCAGTACCATATTCAGTATAGAATATGTGTGCTCCAATCACATATATAATGAAGGTATTAGATGGTTAAAGTGACAGTGACAGACACAGACTTTGTTAGTGCTCATGTTAAAAGACTAATACCACATGTAGTAAAAAGAACAGTACCTTCTAGCCTGAGACTTGCAGTGCAGGAGACTTGTCCTAAGTAATTGCTAGCAGCAAAAGTGTAGATTCCTTCATCCTCAGGATAGGCTTCGGCAATTTCTAACTGGTATGTATCTTCAAATTGAGTCATTTTGAAGAATTTTGATGGCTTAATCTCTTTGTCTTTGGCAAACCAAGATATTTTAAGATCTGTTGAAGATGTTGACACTTATTTTAGAAACATAGTTTAATCAACAAATATAATTTTGTTTAACGATGCACCTAGTTTGTTTTTTTTCCCAATCTACATTTTCAAGTTTACATTATTTAAACAGGGCAGATAGAAAACATTTTACATCCTTGTTTGGCTGAATACAAAGACAGAAAAAGGTAAGAGATACAGAGAATGTCAGATAAAATGTAAATGAAAATTGGCTGCCAGACCTTTTGTTTTAATGAAATTGATGATTTAATTGAGTATTTACTTTGTTTTTCCTGCACATGTATTGCATATATCACATATGTAAGTGATTCATATCAGATCATACTCTAAATAGTTTTACTGAAAAAAATGTTTATAGAAAACGTTCTGATGAAGTTTCTGGTTCATAGTTAAATGCAATTTTTAATAAAAGTGTAAGTAATAACCTGAGAAAGAGAGAAATTATGAGTGCATGTATAGCTATTTAGGTAGATAGGCAGGCGATAGATAGATAGATAGATAGATAGATAGATAGATAGATAGATAGATAGATAGAGATAGAGGTAACACAAAGAGGCAGCGAACTGCTTGTCATAAATAGTAATAATTTGTGGGATTCAGGGATATTGTATATGTTATCTTAATATTTTTGGCTTTTTGAAGAAATATTAGAAAATATTTTGCAAAGGTTTTTCACTGGTAAATTGGACAACACAGTGGAGAAAAACATAAAGCCAGTAGAAAATCATTTGACTGACCTGAGCCAGATACACGGCATTGGAAGCATGCAGAGTGTCCCTCTGATGTAATGGCATTGCGAAGTGGTGTAATGATTTCAGGTGGGTTGGCTGGAGCTTCCAAGTCAGGTGACACTACTTCTGGAACTAATGTAACAAAGCAGACAGGGATATCATTAATATCTTATCATCGTTACTGAAAATTTTCTTTATAGTAGCAAACAAGTTTTACGTACCTTCAACAGTGAGTGAAGCTGATGTAGTAGCTAGTCCGGAATCATTGCTTGCTTCACAGGTGTATAGTGCTTGATCTTCTGGGAAGGCTTCAATTAGCAGTAGAGTATATTCTTGCCCATCATGAAGAAACTTGCACTTGAAGCCTGGGGAGAGCTTTGTTGAGTCCTTAAACCAAGCTACTTTGGGTTGTGGTTTGCCTGATACTACAGTAGTGAAACGGGCTGGTTTCCCTGACTCCACAGTGCAAGGCTCAAGCTTTTGTAAAATTATAGGTGGCTCTGGAGCTGTTGATGTAAATGGAAAAGTTACATTATTTGAAAGTATTTTTAGAATATTTGCTTTTTTCCCAGTGGTTTTCTATGAATTTGACACTTGTAATATGAGTTTGATCATTCTGACATTTTTAGCATAAGATTAACTAGCCCAAAATCACAAATGTTAAAACAATCCCATAAATCAAGGCATAAAATGGAGTAGCTTTTGCTAGGTAAGTCTCCCATAATGGAAGGCCCCTCACTTTATTTCAAAAGTAGTGTCCATGTTACACATTTTCGTTTTACATTCTAACAACTTCACAAAGATGTCATTAGATTATTGCAATTCATACTGCAATGTCCAAACCTGCTGCCAGACATCAATAGTTACTCACCATTGACGTAAAAAGTTAAAGAACTTCTGTTCTTGCCAGCCAAAAATGTATATTCTCCAGAATCACTCATCCTAGTTTCTGTGATGCACATGCGATGCACTCTTCTTTCAATTATGTACTGATATCTCTCCTCAACATGGAAATTGATTTCAATGCCATCCTTCATCCATCGGGCATCAACATCGTCCTCATTAACTTCAAACTCAATTACTGCCCTCTGTCTTTCAATTGCCTACATAAAATTATTCAAGCTTTACTATAATCAGCAGTTCATAAAAATGTTTAAATGTATAAATTAGGTGCAATAGTATCACTTGTATTATATGTAACTAAATAGATACATTTTTTAAATGTCCTTTGATATGCATGGTAGCATCAGGAAAATAATTTTTCTACATACTTATCTGTCTGAAAATAAAAAAGAAAAAACATAGCATTGCCAGGAATACTATACAGAATTTGTTGTATATAATTTTGCATTAAAAGGGTTATCAAAAGAATTTATAAAAATTGTTCAGCTGCGCCTCAAGATAGATTATATCCAGACATTTAATTAATATGAATTGTTTGTTGATAACACTCATTTTATTAATAAGAGATATCATATACTTTACCTCTACTGTTTTATGTGGGCATATTATGCGGACATCACGGCCTTCAACAGCTAAATTAGCTGTAGACATGCTTCCTCCAGCAACTACTGAGTATTGTCCAGCATCAGACATTCTGACTGTTGGAATAACCAAGCGATGGACATATCTCTCCTGTTGCACTTTCACTCTGTAGAGAAAATCACAAAATAATTTCAGTTTGCACAAACCTTTAACATGTTTCCACCCTTAGATCCTGAAATGTACCACTGTTTGGGTGTACTGCAACTGAATACATAAATCAAATAAGATTCTCATATGATATGAATTATATTATAGAATACCTGTCTGTAATTTGAAGCTCCTGACCATCTTTCATCCACTGAACCAACAGGTCTGGCTCTGAGATTTCACATTCAAAGGTAGCTCTTTTCTTTTCAAGAACTTTAATTTCTTTAATATGCTTCCTGAATTCAATGTGTCGAGCTGTATCAAAATAGGCAAAGTGAACAATTTTATATATATATATATGGACATCTATATATTTTACATTCACCTTGTTATGCCTTTGTTACATTTAGAATTCATTATTCCTATAGACAATGTCATGGAACATTTCTTCTAATTTCTTCTTATCATTTAGCCTTAAGAATGAGAGCTACTGTTTTGAAAAATAACAAAGATGAACAAGAAGAAAAGATGCATTACCTTCAACATACAAGTTGGCCTTGGACACTGCATTTCCAGCCACAAAGCAGTATTCTGCAGCATCACCAAAGTGGACATTTCGAATAGTAAGGGAATGAGACTGCTGTTTGGCTTTTATCTGACAACGGTCTGTCGATTTAATTTCGACACCATTTTTCAACCATTTGTAAGTGATGCCCTCATGGTTGACAGTAACTTCAAAAGTGATAGTATCCTTTTCCTCTGCGTTGATGTCTTTCAACATAGAAGTAATCAGGATAGCTGTAAATATGAAATGAAGATTTTGTCATTGTGGCACAGTCAACTAAATGATTTGATCGAAGCATAGATTTTATTGGGAAGACTAACAAATATATCAACTATTTCCATGGAAAGGTAGCCATAATACACTAATGTAAAGTATGGCTATTGGCTAACCTTTCCATGGATATATTCAATGGAAAAAGTTTCTCTCGGTATCAGTCGAAGCAAATCTCGTGATACTTACTGTGAGCAACTTCTAGGTGTTCACCCGATGAAACTCAGAAAAGACAATACGGGCTTTTCCGAGTTTAATACATTTCGTAAATATTCATTTTCACAGAATTTTCTAAGAACTTAGCATTACGTTTATCTACAGCAGAAAAATGCCTTTAGTATTCTTCTCTGTAAAGGCCATCCCATTCAATTTTCATCATCCTTTTATATTTGTTAGTCTTTCCCAATAAAATCTATACTTCGACTTAAAATGTTTTAAAAATGTTTAAAGCCTTTGAACTAATTTTTGGAACTTTAACAAAGTGAGGGTAACACAACTGCTCCAAAGAAGAGACCAAATTTGGAAATACTTACGTTTCACTGTGAGGGTTGCGCTCACTTTGTCATTTCCACATACAAAAGTGTACTCAGCAGAATCTTCACTGCTTGTGTTCATGATAATGAGCTGATGGAGTTTGCCCTGAACCACAATTTTAAACTTGTCACTCATTTCAATTTCAACTCCATTTTTCAGCCATACAGATGGCACATTGAAGTGGGAAACTTCACACTGAAATGAGGCTGCCTTGGTTTCTGGGACTTCAATATTCTTCATGGTCTTTGTGATATGCAAAGCTAATGAAAAAGAAATACAACAAATGTTATCAAACAATTAATATACCAGTCGAAAACAAACTGCAGCAAACAAGGACTTGTCCCAGCAATCATTGATTGTTTTTATAAAAAAAAATTTGGGGGTTCAGCACTGTGACCTTTATCCCAGAACTTAATATAGTTATAGATATTTAGTTTAGATTAAAAACTCAAACAACAATAGTAGTTAGGAGATCGTTTTTATGCAGTGTTACTATATTCTGAATGACACTGTTTTACCTTAAAACAACTGGACATGATTTAGAATCTTTGTTTCCAGTCTTTAATTAATTCATCCAAACAAATGACAGAATATGTTTGTCATACAATTGAGAACAGTGGGGGCTTATTCATAAAATTCTGTATTGTGTACAAGTCCAAATTTGTGTCTATTTGCCACTTTTCCAACTCTGCTTATTCATCAAACTCAACAATGTTGTAAATATGTGATCAATTCAGAAGTTTACAACTCAGATTTACGGACTCATTGCTTTGTACATTTGTGCACATGATGTTTAACAATTTCCCACGCATTAAAGTACAACAAACAGGCATAGTGCTATGAATCTGCCAATTTGACTTTGCCAAAGTGACAAATTTGGGGGTTGATGGCAATGCTCGAATTTGGCATACGGATACTGTTCACTCAAGAGACAAAGAAAATATACTGCCCAAGTGACAATATAAACTAGGAATATTGTGAAATAGAAAGGGATGTAATATTCTCATGATACAATCATAGTGATATTGTAAAGTTGACATCACTTTATTAGGACTAGTGTAGACCAATTTGCAACACTACATGTCTACTACTGTTTGACTAACTATGCCACACTTATACATGAAATAGTGTCTGATGCCGTTTGCCAGGGAATCCACTGCTTAGTGTTAAGAAGTAGTGAATTTGCACCTGATGGAACATAGCTACACAAAATGATGCAAATTCACTTTGACTGCCGAATTTGAACTTTGATGAATATTCCCCTATAATCTGAAAAAGATGGGTTAAATTCACTGTAATACTTTACTGCTCATCTCTGGGAACAATAAAAATATTAAAACTTTTACTTTGAAATCTGAGCTCTACTTTAATGAAACAGAATTAGCTAGTGGTATGTGAAAGGAACCAGGGATTTTAGATGCACTGCGCAACATGTTAGTTGTAACGCAAGTTACTGCACCTCAATCTAGTGTTTACTGCATTGGCTATTGGATGCAGTTCACACCAGATCAAAGTGCAATACTAGAAATACTTAAAACATAAGTAACGGATTTTAATTTTCTCAAGCAGTAAAATAAATCCAAGAAACATTATACACCAAAAGATTGATTATATAATCATTAAAAACATAACACAGAAGGTGTACTTACTTTCTACAAACAGTTTAGCTTTGCACTCTAGTTGTCCAATCATTGCTGTATACTCTCCTGCATCGGCAGGAGTCACATTCTGCAAGGTGAGTTTGTTTACTTTACGATCTGATATAATTCTATGTTTGTCGCTTGATTTCAGCTCTACACCTTTAAAGTACCATTTCACTGGAACTGTGTCATGTGACACACTGATTTCAAAGGTAGCAGCTGTATTTTCTAGAGCAGTTACATCCTTTGGTTTTTTGATGATTTTCACAGCTAAAAGAACAAAAAAATAAAACAAATAATATTAACACAAAGGAAAATAGTAATCAAACCTTTTTTGTATTTTTTTTTGTACTAAGGAAAGATTAATTTAAGCACATTTTAAGAGACAGGAAGAGAAGTAACAAAGAGTAAAAGAGAAGGTACAAAGTGTAAAATTAGAAAATCACTTATTTATTGGGATGTGCAATAAATAAGACCCTGCTATAAGTGCAAACAAGGACTGTATCTATCTTGTATAGTTAAAATTTAATGTGGTTGCTGCATACATAAAAAGAAATTCCTGATTTAGGTTTCCTTCTGAGGGATGTCACATCAAGAAATACACTGGGAAAACATAGAAAATATTTTTTCTGTGGTTTAAATTCACTTACTTTCAACATGAAGTCTTGCATTAGCACCAATCTTTCCCAGTTTGAAACTGTATACTGACTCATCAACAACTACACAGTTTTTTACTCTCAAAGTATGGACTGGTCCATCAACTTTGATTTCAAATTTGTCATTTGATTCAAGTTCAACACCATTTTTAATCCATTGGGCTCCTTTCACATCAGGGTGAGTAAGCTCCACGGTAAAAATGGCATCCTGGGTTTCTGTTACCGTCTGATTTTTTAAAGTTTTCTTGATCTTAACAGCTACAAGAAAAAAAAAATGTTGCATTCTGTTAACAGAAGATATTTTACTAACACAAGGAGTGACCATCCAATGAAAGCCATTTGATTGAACCATTTGATATTGCAGTTAAAATAATGGTATCGCAATGATTACTGATGTCATAGAAGCACCTGGAAATGTTATATTGTGTTACTAACCTTCAACTTTAAGCTTTGCAGATGTTTTTGAAGTTGCAACTTGGTAAGTGTATTCTCCTACATCATGGATTTTGCTAATTGGAATTATAAGTTGTCTCTTTGGACCAACTGATTCACTCTTAATGCTGTCACTGAAGCTTATCGGTTTTCCATCTCTCAACCATTGGCCCTTTGAGTCTGGATTAGCAACCTCACATTCAAAAACAGCTTTCTGTGATTCTGCAACTGTAAGATCCACAAGAGGCTTGCTAATAGCTCCACCTATAACAGAGAAAATATATAGGAAAGTTTAACTTAGGCAAAAAAAAAGATTTAGATACAAATGTGGTTATATAGAAAAAAAGCGCTATGAAAATAATTAGTTTAACCCCAGCTAGCAGGGGTCCCTGGGACCCCCACACCACCCCCCACTTTCAGTCCTCACTTAGCGCTAGGCAAAGTTAGGGGATCACTTAGTGCAGAAAGCGGCTCCATAAGACCCGCTGCCTGCACCCTCTCCCCTGCCCTCTGTGTCCTTGAGGTGTAGGGGGGACCTAAAGAATTAAAAATTAGGGATCCCTGGGACACCTACACCCCCACCCTGCCCCAGCACTAGGCGGGGGGATTGCTAAGTGCAGGCAGTGGTTCCATAGGAGATGCTTCCCGCACCCTCCTGCCTGCCCCTCTATGTCCCTGAGGGTTGGGGGACCTAAAGAATGAAAAATTAGGGGTCCCTAGGACCCCTACACCCCCACTCTGTCCCAGTGCTAGGTAAGGAGGGGATTGCAAAGTGCAGGCAGTGGCTCCATAGGAGCCCTATGAGGGGTGATGGTGGGGGTGGTGTGGGGGTCCCAGAGACCCCTGCTATCTGGGGTTAAACTAATTATTTCCATAGCTCTTGTATTATACAAGCGCTATGAAAATAATTGTGTTCAAGTCATTAACTGCTGACTTGCTGGTTAATGATTTAAACAGCGCTGTGTGTGCTGCTGCTGCAGGGAGTGATCAAGGGGATCAGAGGGAGGTGTGGGGATCCCAGGGACACCTACTAGATGGGGTTTAATTAGTAGGCCATCCCTATTGCCTCCATTTATTCCAATCTGCCTGGAAATATCTGTTTTTTAACTCAATTCATCACAAATTTATTCGGGATGAACCGAATATTTGCTAGAAATTCGGCAAACCAGCCGAATCGAATTTTTGAAAAATTCGGCCATCTCTAATGTCTACAATTGCTTGAAAATGGAGCATCTTGCTTTTATAGCAAAACAGGTTGCCACTATTCTTTAAAAGTTACTGAAACTAAAAAAATTTAGGAGGTAATAGGAAAGAGGCAAAAAGATAAAGTAGCAATGTCATATTATAATAGTTTTTCTTTTACAATAAAAAATAATATATCAAAAAATAGATTTGGATATTAAATTCATTTCATGTTCATTCATCTCTCAGATGACAGCTCATTGGGACCATTGATGTATTCTCTTGATTATATACTTTTAATTTACTTCACTTGTTCTGTTAAGCACTTTTCCCTTTTCTGTATTATAACTATATGGTTGGATTGTACAGTGCTGTGTAACCTAGTTGCACTTTATATATATATATATATATATATATATATATATATATATATATATATACAAACACTAAATTTTTTAGTATTTTAGTCTGCACTTGTAAAAATGAATCAGTAAATTACCTGAAACAGTAATGTTTGCACTAGTTTGCTGTTCTCCAGCAAAGAAGGTATATTCTCCTTCTTCATCTTTCATCATATCTATAATTGTGATTGTATATATCTTGCCCTTTGCCTCTATTTTGTGCTTAGGGCTTGGCTTCAGTTCTTCATTCTTAAATTTCCATTGGACATCAATTCCGGAATGGGAGAGTTCAACTTCCAAAGTTACATTTTGAGTTTCAGTACAACTTGTATCTCGTAGTCCTCTAATGATCTTAATTTCTGTAAAGAGCAAATAAGGAAATAAAAAACAACAACATTGATTACAATTCAACTATATAAATCACAACAACACAACAAGATTTATTCTGCGCTTTGCAATGGTGGACTAGTCCTTCAAAAGCACTGGTTCAAACAAAATTATTGCAGTCTTTCAGAAACGGTTTGGGTAGTTAATGAAACATGTCCTTCAGAAAAAAGGTTTAGCGAGGACTTGTGAAATTCTGTTATTCAATCACATAAAAGTGTGACACAGGATATTTCAATTCCTTTACGTTTCTTATTATTATTTAGATTGTAAGGGATCCATAGCAGACTTCTTTATTCTTTTATATTCCACAAAGCAGGAAACAATTTTTTGTCTGTACACATTTTCCCTTTAGACATAATTCTTTCAATCTACATACCCCCATTCCTATATAATAAACTGAAATGTTGACATATTCAGTGCTGTATTCTCTAGTAAAACTGTACAAATAATATTTAAAAAAATATACATATTAATCAATGTACTTACTTTCTACATTAAGTTTGCAGCTGGTTTCTACTTTGCCAATCAATAGCTTATACTGTCCTTCATCTGATGCAAATGTTGGAGAAAACACCAGTCTCTGTTTGGATCCTTTAGCAATTGACTGAACTCGGTCATCAAGTTTAATTGGCTGATTATTGAAATACCATTTGGCAGAGGACAAATCAGGAACGGAGACTTTGGACTCCAATACTGCTTTGGTTCCTTCTAAGGCACTGACATCTTTCAGCCCAAGAACAATATCTACACCTGTAGAAAAATGAACAACATTTAAAAGTCAGTAAATAAATGTGTAAGGATTCAACATTAGGTAGACAAGAAAGCAATTATAATTCTCTCAGATAGACACTTACTACAGACTGATAGATGTCCAGATGTAGAAAGCTCAAGATCTGGTATGTTAAAAGAATACTTTCCAACATCATCTGCTGTAGTATCTTCTATGAGCAACATGTGAGATTGTTTGTCAATGACAATATGAATGCGATCACTAGGCTGGATTTCCACTCCATCTTTTACCCAGACTCCTTCAGCATTCTCCATGGAGACTTTTACTTCAAACTGAGCAATGTCACCCTCACACACTTTTTGATCTGAAAGTCCTTGTAATATGGAAATAGGACGAGCTGCATATAACACAAAATGAATTAATAATCAATATTAAAAAGAAAATGAAAAAAACTGCCAGGCCTTCCTTAAAAATGAGAGGGCTTACGTTTCACTTTCATGCGTCCAGTGGTTTTCTTTCCAGCTACAACAAAACTATAGTCTCCCTGATCCTCCTTAGTTACATCTTTAATGGTAAGGACGTGGCGTCCTCGGCGGGATGTAACTACATATTTGCTGTTAGATTTGATTTCTGTCTCACCATGATACCATTTCCCTTCAGCATCTTCTACAGAAAGTTCACATTCCAGCTCTCCTGAAAAGGTTTCTGGGACCTCAATATTCTCAAGTTGCTTAACAAACTCAACAGGAGTACCTTCAAAGAAAGAATCAAGATTATTTGAGGATATATTTTTTGAAAAATCATCTTCATATTCATCTTCATTTTTTTTAATATTTCAATATATCTTAAAATAGGCATTTTTCTAATTTGTTAGTCCTGTTAGTGTTAATTTTGTCTTCCTGTTATCATCTCCAAAATTTTTGTTATGCTTCTACTTCAAGTTGCTTGAAAAACTTTAACCCGAGTTTTACTCCATTTAAAGGTTGCCATAATTGTGACAAAAATTCTTGATGTATTAGGCCAGGGGTCTCAAACTCGCGTTCCTCAAGACACTAGTTTGTGGCCCCCAGTCCTGTGCTCCACCAGGCGTTTTTTTTCGCCAGTGGAACGCTGGATCTGACACAGGGGGAGTCCTAGCTGACTCCCTCAGTGCACAGAGGAGGGCTCCTGTGACCCGATTGGTCACAGGAGCCAATAGGAACCCGGGAGCGCATGTGATCAGCGCTTCCGGGTTCCTTCTTCTCCTTAATGCTGCTGGCAGCGGCAGCAACAGCACAGCTGCCGATCTCTGCTGGGGGGGTAAGTAAGACTCCCCCACCAACCCCTCCACAGCCACCCCTGATCCCTCTCCCCACGGC
>WMED01000042.1:0-23282 GCA_019650415.1 Pipa parva
TCAGAGAATCTGGAACAATTGCTGTGCGTAAGGGTCAAGACCATAAAACTCTACTGGATGCTCATGATCTTCAGGCCCTTAAATGTCACTGCACCTCAAACAGGAATGCCACTGTCAAGGAAATAACAGAATGGTCTCAGGAATACTTCCAAAAAGCATTGTTAGTGAACGCAATCCACCATGCCATCTGCCGTTGCCAGCTGAAACTCTACAGTGCAAAGAGGAAGCCATTTCTAAGCAAGTTCCACAAGCTCAGACGATTGCACTGGGCCAGGGGTTTTTTAAAATGGAGTCTGACAAAATGTAAGACTGTTCTGTGGTCAGATGAGTCACGATTTGAAGTTCTTTATGGAACACTGTGACGCCATATCATCTGGACCAGAGAGAACAAGGATAACCCAAGTTGTTATCAACGCTCTGTTCAGAAACCTGCATCACTGATGGTATGGGGTTCCATGAGTGCATGTGAAATGGGCAGCTTGCATGTCTGGAAAGGCACCATTAATGCAGAGAACTATGTTCAGGTTCAAGAACAACATATGCTCCCATCTAGACGACATCTCTTTCAGGGAAGACCTTGCATTTTTCAACAAGATAATGCCAAACCACATTCTTCAGCAATTACAACATCATGGCTACATAGGAGAAGGATCCGGGTACTGAAATGGCCAGCCTGCAGTCCAAATCTTTCACCTATAGAGATCATTTGGCACATCATAAAGAGGAAGGTGGGACAAAGAAGGCCCAAGACGATTGAACAGTTAGAGGCCCGTATTAGACATGAATGGGAGAGCATTCCTATTTCTAAACTTGAGAAACTGGTCTCCCCTGTCCCCAGACGTCTATTGAGTGTTGTAAGAAGAATGGGGGATGCCACACAGTCGTAAAAAATGGCCTTGTCCCAACTTTTTTGGTATTTGTTGACGCCATGAAATTTTAAAACAACATATTTTTCCCTTAAAATGATACATTGTCTCAGTTTAAACTTTTGATCTGTGATTTGTGTTCTATTCTGAATAAAATATTAGATGTTGGCACCTCCACATCATTGCATTCAGTTTTTATTCACAATTTGTTTAGTGTCCCAACTTTTTTGGAATCTGATAAATATACAATTTTATAGGCTGTCTCTTTGGTGGCTGCACATGTGGAAGACTTGCCATATTTTATTCTACATTTCTTCATTTATATTTAGGTCTTCTTGCCATTTAGTCATGTATGGTTAGACAAAGTGTATTGTATATAAGGGTCTTATCAAATGTGATGAGTTGGTGGTCTCTATACACAATTTTTCAAAGTATGTAAGTTTGGGTTCTTGGTCTCTGATTTTGCATGTCAAGAAGCACTGTATTTTTTGCTCCATAAGATGCACTCCCCCCCCCCCCCCCCCCCCAAAAGTCTGGGGAAAATGCCCATGCATCTTATGGAGCAAATGTTCATTTTCTTCAGCTACTGTAGGGGTAGGGTGCTGGTAAGACATCCCCCTCCAGGTGCCCCGCAGAAGCTGAAGAAAATACAGATTACTCACCTCCTCCACCATTCCAGCGATGAGCTTCCTCTCAGTGTTTCTCCACAGTGAGGTAAGTTGAATGCGATGGTGCTCCTTGGCTGCTTTGAGTCTTGTTGGCTGTACTCGCCGTGGATTCGGCCCTGAAGCATCTGAAGCAGCTGCTCCAATCCCCATGACAGTTAGGACTTCCCAGCTAGTGCCAGATGTATTTTATAATATGTTAATTTCATTTCTACCGTTAGTTTCCCTTTAAATATTTTAGCACACCATATGGTTCAGAATTTTTTTTTTCTTATTTTCCTCATTAAAATTCTAGGTGCATCTTTTGTTCAGGTACATCTTATGGAGCGTATAATACAGTAGTGCCTAATTTTGTAGATACTGAAAGAAATGTGAGTTATTTGGTTGGAAATTTGCTTTCAATTCTGCAAATGTTTTCATCTTGTTGGATGAGTAAAATAGTTTCTGGTACCAAATACCTTTTTGCATCATGACTGATGTATGTATGCATAATTTTATTGATAAACCGCTACAAATTTACGCAGTGCTGTACAATTCAACAATACAAATATAATACAGACATGAGAAAAGTGCATTAAACAATACAAGTAAAATATGTCAAGGATACATCACTTTAAGTGCTAGGTTGCGGTTGACACAAGAGGTTGGAGATCCCTGCCCTGTAGAGCTTACAATCTGATATACTTTAGTGTCAAATCTTGGGGGGGAAGCTTTGGTTTTTATAGATAGTGTGATATTGTGATTGTGTATTTTTAGTTTTTCTGCCCAACTTTCAGCGTATGGTTTGTTGATGGAAGTAGGTTGGCCAGGGTATCTATTTTGAGCTGGGATCCAGAATAATTTTGCTATTTTAGGTGGGCTGCAAAGAGAATTTTGCATTTCATTCCAGGGTCTGATAGGTGTGCTGTGTATTCTAATGATTGTTTGCATTACTGCTGCTAGATAATATCTGTATATATTAGGAAGTCCCAAACCACCCACATTTCTATGTTTTTTCATGATATTTTCTTGCATATGTGGTCGTTTGTTTACCCCAAATTTGGAGAACTCTTTTTGCATGTTTTGAGCTTGTTTTTCAAGAAAAGATAATGGTAAGACTCTAAAAAAGTAAAGTATTTTAGGTAACAAAGTCATTTTCACTGTAGCTATTCTGCTGAACCAGGACAGATTAAATTCTGCCCATTTGTTAAGTCATCTTTAAGTCTCCTTAGGAGCAAAGGATAATTTTCCTCATATAGTTTATCAAATGATGTTGTAAGATGGATTCCCAAGTAGGGAATTGAATTGTGCTGCCATTTGAAAGAAAAGTTGAATTGCAGTGATCGAGCTATCTCATGTGGGATATGTATCATCAAAGCCTGTGATTTAGTTGTGTTTATTTTAAAATCATAGTTTTCTTGGAAGTTTGTTAGCAGTATGTTAGGTATGGTTGTTAGAGGTTGGGTTCTGGTTAATATTAAATCATCTGAGAATAAAGTAATTTTATATTCTGTTTGTCCAACTTGTATTACGTTTATATTTTGATCGGCTCTGATTGCTTTCACAAAAGGCTCTAATGATAAAGCAAAAAGCATTGGAGATAATGGACATCTCTCTCTAGTTCTACCCTTAATGTATATGTCTGATAACAAGGCACTTTGATCATGATGTTTGCTATTGGTGAATCATATAGCTGTTGGATAGCTTGAATGAAGGTACCTGGGAATTGAAATTTATTTAATATTGCTTACATATACCTCCAGTTTAATCTATCAAATCCTACTGTGCATCTAAGGATAAGAGTACAAAAGTTGTTTGGGATTTATTCGCTTGATGTGATAGGTTTATGATATTTTTTATACTGTCCCTGGAATCTCAATTTGGAATAAATCCAGCTTGATCAGGGTGGATCAGATATGGAAAGCCTACTGGCAAGAATTTTAGCAAATAGTTTTATAACATTATTTATTAGTGAAATCAGGCAATAACTGTCACAGTTTAAAGGATCTTTTTCTTATTTTGGAATTACAGTGATGGTGGCTCTCGGCATCTCTCTAGTTAGAGGGATTCCTTCTAAAAAGGATTAGAATACGGGAACTAATTGTGGAATTGGGTATTCTTTGTATTTTTTTGGAATATATCACTGTAAAGCCACCTGCTCCGGGTGCTTTTTTGATTTTGCATTTTTAATGGCCATTTCAACTTCTGTGGGACATATTGGATCTCCTAGATGAGATAGTTGTTCTTCTGTTAAGTGTGTTGGAGACCAATTTTTCAGAATGGAAGTATGTTTTGCTTCATTTACCTATGGTGCCTTATCATCTGTGTATAATGATGAGTAGAAAGCTTGAAATTGTTTAATAATTTTTTATGTGTTCTAGGTTATTGTGCCCTGATCATCTCTGATGGAATGTACATTGGTGAATGTTTTAAATGCATTTAATTTGTGAGCTAACATGGTATGGGGTCTGTTGGCAAATTATTAGTATTTTCTGGTTTGTTTTTGTAATAAAGTAGGCTGCTTTCTCAGCCATAAATTATAAGAGTTCAGTTCGCTTTTTTTTTTTTGAAGTTTTATCTTCAGTACAGGTGTGGGGTCTGATTTACATTTTTGAGAAAGATAACCGTATATAATTAATTTGTTATCTGTTTTATTTTTGCTTTTTATTTTTGTTTTACGTACTTGGGATGCTTTTTTAGTAAACCTCGTATAATCGACTTGTGTACTTCCCAGCGTATGGGTAGAGAGATATCTGTAGGTTTATTTAGTTCAAAGAATTCATTAATGTCTGTTTCTAGTTTATTATTTGTTTTGTCATCTGCCAATAGAATTTCGTTTAGTTCCCAGTCACCCTTTCCTCTGTGTGTATCCTAATTTACCCAAGATAGCTCAATCACTGCATGGTCTGACCATGTTATGTCATGTACAGTGGTATGTTTTATGAAATCAACATGTAAGGCATGGACAAAGAAGTAATCTATCCTGGTAAACGTATCATGAACTACGTAAGGTGAGTAATTTCTATCTATGGGATGTATTTCTCGCCAAATATCCACTAAGTCATGGGGGTAATTCAGGAAAGAGCAAAGTTACCTTGCGATGCTTCTCATCAGTTCACCGAGACGGGTACACGCTCCCTGGTCTACTGCAAGCAGAGATCAGCGAATGCTTTAAAGGTACTTTGGCTCACCTCGTGACCACTCGAGTCACCTCGCCGAGCCGAAGTGGAACTAGTAGGAATTACTCAAAAGTATCCCATTCATTATATTTCAAAGTGTTGCTGTGATTTGGCGTTATTGGGATGTTTTAAGCTACACATCGAATTTATAAATCTCCACGGATTGATTACTTTATGCTTTTAGCAAAATCTGGAGCTGGTGAGCGTTCCCACTACTAGTGTGTCCCAGCACGTGTGCTCACTTTGATGGTTGAACTTCAAGGATTCTTTTCACTTTCATCACCATTTATCATGATTATTTGATCATAATCTATTTATTTTCTGTTTGGGTTCCTTCTTTAACCTTTTATTTCTCTGTGCATTTTGTTGGTAAAGCACTATTTGTGCCGTTTTTTGTGCTTTTTTTCAGGTTCTTTTTAACAGATTTTTCAAGTTATGAGGGTTGTGAATTTCTCTTTCATATGAAAAAAGCTGCACATGACTGGACTTTAAGTTTGGATTAATTCATTTATATTTTCCACTATCATGTATATTTATTTAGCGCTATCCCTTGTCACCAAAATTTTTTGGATTGATTGATGTTTAGCTAGTGATAGCCTTGCTGGTCCCTGACTGCTTCCTCTAACCCCTAATGACCCCTACTGGCCCCTGACAGCCCCACAACCCCTGATTGGCCTCTGATTTGCCCCTGATTTCCCTAAATAAAACATATTTTATTCCCCCTACTAAACCCTAACTGCCCCAGGGTCCCCACTGTGTATTCTTAGTTCTTTTAGTAAGGATACTTCACTCCAAACAACTATTAGCTGACCCGTTTCCTAATCTCGTACAATAATGCATGTCCTCCACATATCTATAGCTGGCAATTTACATAGAGATTTTGAAATATTTTAGATTGAAAAAATTGTCTATCCATTGACTCTCAAATACATTTGGAAAAGGTCCTATTCTGTTTCCAAACTGTTTCAATTATTTTATTGCTTTGTTATCCCACTTTAACTGGTACCTTTTATAAGCATGCTGTGTTCAAATTATAGTACTGGTGCTGGCTTTCCCTTTCTTTCTTCATCCATACAACACTAACACAGGACTCAGGGGGGAATTCAGCAATGAGCAAAGTGAGCTCCGGATCCTTCGCCTCACTTCGCACAGACTGTTATGCGCTCGCTGATGCCCTGCACGCGGACATCAGCGAACACTTTAAAGGGATTCCAGTCTTGGCGAGGTGACTCGAGTGGTCTCACCAAGACTGGATTCCCTTTAAAGTGTTCACTGATGTCCGCGTGCAGGGCATCAGCGAGCGCATAACAGTCTGTGCGAAGTGAGGCGAAGGATCCGGAGCTCACTTTGCACTATGGTGAATTCCCCCCTCAGTGTCAACACAGATTAGCTGTTACAGTCCATTCCATGTATTATAATCTCTCTATCCTTGAACATTAGGAAGCTTCTCAGTGTCCTTCAGCTATGTTTTTTATTTATTTATTTATTTTTATCATATTCTTTTATTGTGACATAATAAAATGGTTTACAAAACACATAAAAACATATTTTGTTTGTGGTTTGACATTATTTTCACATATGATATTACACATTATGTCATCTCATATTATCTTTAGTTCCTTTTGTATATGTTTGTTTCTAGTTTTTGCTATATAATTTTACGCTATCCCTTACCCAGTCGTTCTATATTGGTATTTTTCATTTATTGGTCTCTGATAGGAGGATTTCCTCTTAACATTCCTGAGGTGTACCATGCAGTGTATTGGAATTGTGTTGTTAGTTGTTCCTTGATTTCTTTGGGAGTGTGCTTATGTAGGGCTCCATGTTTCAAATAGCTTTTTTGTGTTTTCTTCTTTATCTATGAGTGTGTTGAGCCAGTCCATTTTAAATAAGAATTTTATTCATTGAAGTGTGGCTTCCATTGGTATTGGCCTAGTTTGTAACCAATGTGATAAAATGCTTTTTTGGGTTGCTGCTGCAATTTTGATTAATAGTGCTTAATTATTTTTGGTTAGGTTGTGGTGGAGTTCTTTATTGTATATGCCAAATATTGCCCATTCTGAGGCTAGTGTTTCTGTCAGTTTTAATTTTTTTTGACACTAGTTTTTAATTTCTGTCCAGTAATTTTGTATTGTTGGACATTCCCAGAGGTAGTTATACAGATCTGAGTTTTCTTCTGAGTATTTTGGACATGCTGGTGATGATATTAGTCCGAGTTTAAATCTTTTTAGTGGGGTGTAGTAAGTCCAGTGTAGTATTTTCTATGTGAGATCATGATACATGGTTGAAAGAAGTATTTTATTTGCCTTTAAAGTTGCTTTCACTAGTTTTTCTAGTGTAATATTTGGATAATATTTTGCCCAGTGTGTTATTCCTGTTGTTATTGTTGTTAGTTGTATTTCTTCTCTGCTTCTTTGGTATATGTTGCTGATAATCAGGGGTTGTCGTGAGTGGTTTATTATTAGGTCGTCCATTGGGTGTATGAAGTCTTCTTCTTGTAATTGTTTTATGCATATGATTTGGCTTGGAAGTAGGCAAATATTTGAGTTGGTAATGTTGGGTGTAATAGTTTTAAGTGTAATTATTTTTTTGTCTTGATTATTTGGTTGATATGTGTTACTCCACTGTCTTTCCATTTTCTGAATATTTCTGATTTTTCCCCGGGTAGAAGTCAGGATTATGATAGAAGGGAAGGAATATTGTTGTGGTGGAGTTACAGTTTTTCTTTTTGCGTAGGTTGCGCCAAGCATAGCAGGTTGTTGCAAGTAATGGGTTTTCATTTCTTAAGCTACGTTTATATTTTATTGTGAGGTTTTACTAATGATCTAATAATGGTTTACGTTGAGTCTTTCTAATTTCTCTTTATACAATACCTTGCTGACCTTTAAAGGCACATTATTATCTCTGAACTGATATGCATTGCTATGATATGCCTTTAAAGGCACATTATTATCTCTGAACTGATATGCATTGCTATGATATGCCTTTAAAGGCACATTATTATCTCTGAACTGATATGCATTGATATGAAGTGCTGGAGAGAGAAAAAAACAGCATGTAGGGCTCAGGAGAGAGAGCCCCCTAGTGGTGCTGGGGCTCATGGCTGAGCAACCCAGGTTTGGGATTTAAATATCACTGTTTTACATCTATGGATTATAACCTGCCAAGATTTTGATGTACTCATGGATGAGACTTTGCCTCTTGGAAATATATTGCATATTGTACATATGTTTTACACTGAATTTGGAATTAAAGTTTGGAAAACGTTTTGGAAAAGCACCTGGACTGCTGAGTGTCTTTATCTACCAACTGGGATAGCTGCAGTACAAGGTTAAAGAACAAGTAACCAATTGGAGGTACATTCCTTTTATTTAATTTTTTTTTTTAATTGTAGTTGACCTAAGGGGTGTTAGGGGTGCTCTTAAAGGCCCGTGACAAGACTAAATACACTACACTCTGGGTTTGGTACACTACAATGTTAATAAAAGTTTAGTGTCTCTTTAATGCAGCACATTGTGGAGTATTGCTAAGTCTCTTAAGAGTGAAATTTACTAAATGCAAAAAGTTTAAATTGGTAAAAATCGGTTGAAAAATATTAATTGATATTTACCATTCGAACAGGTGAGATTTACAGGAAATAACATCAAAAAGGCGAAATCGGCCTTTTCAAGTTTAGTAAATTTCGCCCTAGTAGTGTGCATGAACTGACCCACATATTTATTGGAACATTCTTGTATTTAATATGTCTGTCAAAAGATTTTTCTGATTATGAGAAACATCAGTGTAGTAGCCTTGTATACCACCAGGGGTCTCTACATAAGCATTTTGTTGGAAATACAACCATACAACCTTGAAAAATGGTCGAAAACGGGTGAAAAGATCAAAAACCTAACTATTCACCTTTTTTCTGCAAAAAATGTAAAATGTTGTAAATTTCACCCTTAGATTGTTGGGAAAGTACAAAGCCGCTTGCTTTAGAATGGTGGAATATTTATTGCTTCCACGGATGTCTACAATCGGCCAAACTGATTCAATTAAAGGAGAACTAAAGGAATTTACATTAAGAGGCTTGTGACTAAGTCGGTGATGGCGAACTTCTTCGGTACCGAGTGCCAAAAAAGGTGATGTCACTCACCAGCGCCTTTCCACAAAGTGCAGGTGCTGATAAGTGATTTCATCACGCCTGCATTGAGGGAAGAACACTCCCCAGTGAGCACTCCTTCACTGTAGATCACAGATCCAACCTGAAAACTGTCAGTTCAGGTCTGCGGCCTGCACTGGAGGAGTGGTCACTTGCCAGGGGGATGGAGGACAGCAGTGGTAGTGATGGTGCATGTGCCATAGGTTTGCCATCACTTTACTAAGTGATATGTACTTTCCAAGAGGGCCACTCCTGCCTCTGTTTGAATATTTTCATGTTTTTATCTCTGGGATCCTAACTTTAACCACTGGGTCTTAGCTCTCTTCTGCTGATGTACACATACACAGAGGTGGTATTGGACCCTAATACTGGGTCTGTGCATGTGTACACAATCTGCAAAAACAAAAGATAAGAGGAAGCATGGATTGTAATGATAGGATTGCAGAATTGCAAGACCCTGGAATAGTAATATGTAAGTACATCAAACATCTAAAGCCCATAAAAGTAAAATATTTTCCTTTAAATAAACAGCCAACAAAACACCCAGTGTTTAAAGGGGCACTATAGTGCTGATATAACTGCACACATACATATAAAACTCCTTTATACTAAGCCAATTGCTGACACAAATAGTTAAAAAAAATGTTTAGTGAAGAAATAATACTTGTCGTTTGCCTCCTTTAATTAGGTTTCCTGAGAGCTGACATTTTCTTCTCCCAACTCCCCCTCCTCTTTCTGTTCTGCAAATCAAACAACAGGAGAAGAAAAAGCTGCCTGACTGCTATTGGTTAAGCAGTGTGCTGACCTTTTGGCCACATAAATTAAGTTGGAATGCAGGAGATTACAGAGGGAAAGCTGACTTGTGCTCAGATGCTAAGTAGTAAGTAGGGCAAAAATGTCCGGGGGAGGGAAACTTTTCATGGAAAACTGGCCAGTACACATCTCACACACACATTTCCTGGTGCAGGAGTTTATCAGTGCTTCCTACTCAATCATTCTGTGTCACATGAAACAACTACTTGGGAGAAACGCTTCTCACTAAGGTATAGTATTGCATATGTAAAGATGTAATCTGACTATAGTTCACCTTTAAATTCTAAATAATGTAAAATAATATTAATAAAAAAAGCAACAGTGTCATTTTTTATGGACTAAAAAATATAGAATCAGTGGTACAAAAGCTTTTACACACTTGTAGCTACAGTGATAGTCTGACAGCAAGAGAGAAATCAACCATGTGCTGCACATATATAGCTCAGAGCCTAATCCAGACTAAATATTGAAGCATATTATTAATCATCATTAACACAGCCAATATTTTAAGCCATTCTGAGAACATAAAAGTTTTGCTAGCTCAACTAGAAGTTACACTAAGCTGCTGTGGTTTTTCCCATTATTGTTCCTCATTTTACTTCCAAAAAAACTTCATTTCTGAAATTAGAAATAAAAGTCAGTTTTTATAACGGTTATCAATAAAAAGCCAAAACATAGAACAATTGTAGAGATTAACATTAATAGTAAACATGGTAAACTTGGTAATCTGACACTATTTCCAGATTAGGGTCAGTGCTGGATGAGGTTGGAACCCTGCAGCAGCAGTAGGAAATGAGTTCTAACTAGTTTACCATCTGGGCTTGGACCATTTGCTGAAGGTACATCAAGGAAAATGATCTCTGTAGCCAAGGCTCAAAGCAAAGAGCTTAAGCAAACAGGAAACCCACAACAGACGCAGAAGGCAGAAAGTGAAGAATCAGGAACTTCTGGACGAAGTCGGATGCAACAAAAGGTTCGGTAGACCTAAATAGGCGATAACTACCAAGACACAAATTTTCATGAAAGTGAAAATTCAGGCGTTGACACTAACTGACATTTTAAATTTTATTACCATGTTCTCATACACTTTAGACCCTGAATTTCATATATCCTTAACTTACCTGCTTTATTCTCTGCTGCTTACTCTTATAACAATCCAAACATCTTTTTATTTCTCACCTTATTAATCCATCCATGCATTACTGTGCTTTCTTATATCCCTGAATGTTTTCTAGTGTCATAACAGCCAAATTTCGACCTCAAAAATCTCACTTTCAAGGATGTCATACCACTGTCTAAAATGCAATATTTCTAAAACATAGCTTATCAAATGTGGTCCATCATCTTCAATACCCAGAGTTCTTTATAATTGTCACGAATATATCAATTTCCTTTACTATACAAGCCAGATGCTTAGATGTCATTGTAGATTTCCCACTCTCTTATTCTTTCAGCTCTGCATTGTTACAAGAATTTGACCATAAATTCAACAGAAGCGAACAAAATTTATGTCCATGCTCTCATCATCTCATCAATTACTGCAACACACATTTGTTTAGTTTTTTACTATACCAGTTATAGTCACTAAAGTCTATAATGAAAGCAACAGTCAAGATCGTATACGATACCAGATGTTACATTTTTTCTGTTCCTATCTGCCAAACCGTTTAGGCTGGGTTCACAAGAGAGTATGATGCGCAGTGCATCATTATAATATATTCTCATGGCAAGTATTGATCGAGGCAAATCTCGCAATACTTACCGTGAGAAACTTCAAAGTGTTCTCCCGAATGATTAAACTCGGAAAAGTGAAAACGGCTTTTCCGATTTTAATAAATTTCACCCCAAACGTGCAGCTCAAACACAATTTCAAAATAAAGCAATAGATATAGAACCTGGGAAAGTGGAAATGTTATTACATGAAAAAACATGAAGGGTAAATGGTCTATAATCATACTAGAATTAACAGAAGAAAGATGGGATACTATCTTATTTAATGCAAAATTATACTATATATCAGTACCAGAAAAATTAATATAATTCAGATATCTTCATCAAACATATCTAACACCACGCAGATTACATCGAATCTCACCAAATATACGAGATGAATGTCCACGATGCAATGAAGCACCAGCAACATTCTTACATATGGTTTGGGAATGTCCAAAAATAATAGATTTATGGAAAGAAATCACTGAAGTGTTATCACAACTATTATCCAAAAATATACCAATGGATCCAGAAATAATATTATTAAATATGGTTAAAGAAATAGCAGAGAGAATAGAAACAAGAACATTCCTAGCACATAAATTAATAGCTGCAAAAAAACTCATAGCCATGAACTGGAAATCAACACAACTTCCAACGAAAGAATCATGGCAACAACTTGTAGAAAAAATTATTCCAATGCACAAAATTATCTACAACCAAAGAGTTCATCCAAAAAAATGTATACAAGTATGGGAACCATGGTTATCTACAAACCACAATATTATAATATAAACTAGAAAACTATGAAAAAAGATAATATAATAACTGAAATATATATACCTCTGTTGTTCCTCATTCAAAATAGGGAAAATTTTTGTTACTAAGTTAAATGTTAATGTGGTTATATACTGTGAAATAAAAAACAAGGAAAATGCAATAAGAAAAACCAGAAGTTAAGAGTTTTATGTGCGAGTTTGTTTTTTTTATTATATAAAAGAATGTGAAACAAAAGATACTGATTTGTTACAAACTTGTAATTTAAAAGAAAAATAAACAGAATTTGCAAATAAATAAATAAACCACACAACCAACATTTTGTTTGCCTAAGGAACCAGATCCAGAATTACAAAAAATTTTCCCTGAATTGTAACATAAATGTTAAAAAAATCACCTAAAATGAAAAACAGGGAGTAAACCTGACAAACAGAGTTAACATTAGTGAGGATTGTTGGCTGAGTGAAGCGTGATGGACCTCAGCATTTGTGCCATTGTACTGAATATACTGAGTAAGGTCTATATCAATTAGAATTTAGCTTTCGTCAACTCAGTATTTTGTTCTTAGATATCCATAAGGAGAGGACTGTGGTCAGATCAACAAATGGGTTCTATTGCATGTTTTATGAATTTTGTGAAAGAGGACTAAATCCATCAATGCTCTCTATTTGAAATGGAGGTTTACTACTTATGGTTAAGTTATATAACAGTGGATAATTGTCATGACTTATTAGTTACTTATATCTTCCCTTGTTCCCTTGTATGCGCCTAGCCATCAACTCCGCTCTTCACAAGGCAACCTTCTTCAGGAACCCCTCACCAAGACTGCCCATTCTCATCTTAAACCCTTCTATCTTGCTGCCCCTTATATTTGGAATTCTATACCCCTCTACCTCCACCAAGAGCAATCAATAAATATCTTCAAATCTAAATTAAAATCTTACCTCTTGGAGCACTAGCTCTGGTTTTCATATCGATATTAATATTTATGCAACTATATGTAAGAAAGGTTACCTACCTTACTCGTCCGCTCCTGCGCCGGTCTCCTCGAGGCGTCGGGCGCGCCGCCTTTCCTCTTCGGCGCTCTCAGCGTGTGCGCGCACAGAGGACAGGCTCGCACGTCGCGAGTACACACATATGATGCGAGTCTCGCGGTCAGCTGACAGGCTCTTTCCCTATATAAGGAGCCTATCAGCTATACTCAGTGCCCGAGTATAGAGCTTTATAGTGAAGCTCCAGGGGCTTGTGTCCTGTCTGCATGTGTCTCAGTAACTGGTTCTTAATCTGCCAGTGCCTCAGTATTGATTCTAAGTCTGCCTGTGCCTCAGTATTGATTCTCAGTCTGTTTGTGCCTAAGTTTCTGTTCCACACCTTTGTGGATATTTCTGGTCCTAATAAAATTATTCTAGTCCTGTCTGAGGGGTCGTTACCTGGGTAGACCTGCAGCTAAACCCTAACCTCCTTGCAGGGGCTCTAGGCGAACACCAGATCTACCTTAGACTCCACGCCCTCAGTCCTGGTGCTAGTTGCTGCAACCTCCTTCTCCTCATCTATTCTGCCAAGCCTGACACTATGGGGGTTATTCACTAAAGCCCGAATTGTTGCATATAGGTGCGAATTCGCCAGATAAAGACAGTCACAATAGGCTGCTTCTATCGCAGTTGCGCCTTTATAATGAGAATATTGTTGCAGTCGCGACTTTATTATGGGAAAATTGTCGCAACCTTAACATTAAAAAATTGTCGCGACTTTACAATGGGGAAATTGTAGCGGATTTGCTATGGGAATCCGCTGTTTGTGAATTCGACAGTTGAATTTGCACCTTAGTGAATAACCCCCTATATATTCAAAAATCTATATTTTATATATATATTTATATATATATATATATATATATATATATATATATATATATACAGTACATATATAATTTTCTTATTTAATTGGAACCTGTAGCCAAATGAACTGTCACTTTATCCTAATGCACTTGTTGCTCTCCTATATGTTTATATAAGTCTTCCTCCTATTTAGTTTGTGAGCTCTATAGGACAGGTACCTTTATCCTTTTGTTTCAATCATGACCTGGCACTTAGAGTGATGTATTTTCTTGATTATATGTTTGTAATTTACTTCACTTGTTCTTTATTATGCACTTTTCCCTTGTTTGTATTATTTCTGGATTGTACAGCACTGTGTAACCATGTGGAGCTTTATAAATAAAAATATACATACATGCATACATAAATAAATATTCATACTCTTTACTTAGAACTTTGAACATCTCTTGCAGTAATTGCAGCCTTGAGTCTTTAAGTTTATAACTTGCCAAGCTTGAATTGGGGTTTTTTCTCCCATTTTCTTTTGCAGATCTTTTCAAGTTTTCAAAAATTGTTGATACACAGCTATTTTTAATTCTCTCCAGAGGTCCAGAGTGCTCTAAGTAGGATTTCACAAGGATCTCTTTTTACTTTACTACAAGTATACTCATCTTTCCCTCCATCCTTATTAATATTCCAGTTCTTGCAGCTGTAAAACATCCCAATTGCATGATGCTCCTACCAACATGCCTCACTGTAGGGATTAGGAATTTGCTACATGATGTGCAATGACTAGTTTCTTCCAAACATTTTTCTCCAAAAAGCTGAGTCTTGGTCTCAGCAAACCAGAAAATCTTTTTTCTTATGGACTGAGAGTGCTTTAAGTTTTTTTTTTGCAAACTCCAAGAGAACTTTCATGTGCCCTTTACTGAAAGTTGGCTTCTATCTTGTCCTTTTACTATAAATGCCTCATTGGTTGCGTTCTGCAGCTATGGTTGTATTTCTGGAAGGTTCTCCCCACATCCATGACCACTGGACCCTTGTTCACATTCATGACCAAGGAAGCTTCAGGTCAGCTAAAGGAAGACTCCTGGTACTTCTGAACCTCTATCCTGAATGTTCAGTTTCTTTCTAAAAAGTTAGTATTCATTTGTGATGTATTTCTGTCTCATACACTGCAGATGTTTGACCCACCACATCTTTGCCACTGAGGCTGTTTGTCACATGGTTCTTCCATATATCACATGCTAAGGGTCAAGGTGTTGGTCTCCTTTAACCTCTGTCACATTATACATTTTAACATCACCTACTCTCTCTTTCTCATTCTTTGAATTGCAAGTAATTCATATCTATCATCCAATATGCTTACAAGAAGCAGCTATATTCAGGCCACTTTACAATATGTCCTCTAGCTCAAACCTCCTATTTCACTTTGAATTGTGACTTTCTTTCTTCTTTGATAAATTATTTGCGCTTTATAAATAAAATTATACATACATACATGCTTTACCTAAAACCTTGATTATCGTATACTATGATTCTCTTCCAAGGTGACCATATTCTAAATTGCATCTGTACTAGGAACACCTTGATTTTTTTTCTCTGATCACCAATCTCCTTACCCTTAAACACTGCCAAGGTTTATGACAACTATTTCATTGACTTTAATAAGAAAAAAGCCAAATCTCACAGCATTAATCTCTTCTCACTGTTTCTGTCTGTCCCTAATTTGGTAAGTTGATTTCTACAATTCCACCGTTTTACCTGCTTGAAAAACATAGGCCACTATAGATTAAAGGGGCCTATTCATGAAAGTATGAATTTGATTATCAAAGTAAATTTGTGGCACTTTGGGCACCACACACCATCACGACTTTGCCTAAACTAAGATTTTCTCAGCTATAAATCACTATCTTCTTCCTTCTAAGTCTGCTTTATGTTTAGCTGAAAACAATGCTAAACACACATTTTCTGCAATAAATCAAACCCGCCCATCTACTTTTCCATCTTCTAATCAAACTTTGCCTCTTAACCTCATTTTCTCCTTTTTTCATTCAGACTCCACAAGATGTTGTTCCTACATGAAAATGAAGGTGGACTACATACAGAAACAGATACCTACTCTCTTGATATACAGTATACCCTTCTCTTGTTAGGCTAGTTTGTAACTACTCAAGCTTCTCACTTCACTCCTTTGACAAAATCAGACTCAAAGCTTCTGTCCTCTACTGGACTTGCTACATGTACCCTTTCACCTGTTTTAAGTCGGTCTCGAGTGCCAGGTCCTACCTCCAGTCCTGCCTATATATTTTGCAAACCATTGGCATATTTCCATCTTCCTTCAAACATGCTCCAAAAATATCTGTATTTGAAGTCTAACCGTTATCCTTCTTTCCTGTCAAGATTATTTTAGCTGCAGTAAACTTTTTGGATCCCTTGCTGTCTGGCTTTTAGCCAGCCCACTCTGCTGAGACTTCACTATGTGATGTTACCAATGACCTTCAAGATGCAAAAGCCAAGGAAATGTTTTCCATAATGCTCTCTCTTGATCCCTCTGCTGCCTGCATTATTGTTGATCACTTTGACCCCTTTCATATCCTCTTTCTGCATTAGTTAAACAGCTGGTGCATAATTCTTCTGCTTTGCACTTGAGAAAGGTAGAGGCCCCCTGAAAAGTTGTGAACTTTAGTAGACATCTAATAAATACAAATCATTACATGTATCACATTGTATGCTTTTCCAGTATTTTGTTCTTTTTAACTATTATTATTCTCCTACTACCAGTAACTTTTTCTGAGTGGGTCCAACATCAACTCTATTATATAATAACTTGCTAATTCTGTCTTCGCATATCTCAAAAATCTTTCCCTTATTGTCCCTAACTACTGCCAAAGCCCTCATATGCTCTCCTATTCTATCTAATCTGCCGAATTAAAATGTTCTGCTAACAGACCTACCTTCTTCCCATCTTTCTATTCTTCAGTTCATCCTAAACTCTACAACCAAATTAACCTTACTTTCTTCAAGACTCATACCTACTCTCCACTTAACTTTCTTTCTTGGCACTACGTTATACAATGTATCACTTATAAAATTAATTTTTGGCAATTTATACACTTTACTCACATGCACCTATAAACGTCACTACCCTTATCGTGCCATATGTTCCCCTAATGTAATTTTTGCTTTGTACATGGCTACACTGCTCACACATAAGGCTGTCTGATGACCTAACACCTTCTCTCGGACTGTTTCTTATCACTTGAATTCCATTCTATTCTTCCAGCAACAACCATTACCCCAATCTGTCTTCAAATTTAAGCTGAAACTGTATCATTTGGAATTAACACAGTAGAGTGCAGCACCTTGTTAGTCATAGATATAGGCAGAGACAAGTAGAGTATAGGTGATACCTTTTATTGGCTAACGGAATAGATGGTAAATGTAAGCTTTCCACACTACTTAGCTCTCTTCTCTCTAGTATAGGTGATGCCTTTTATTGGCTAACGGAATAGATGGTAAATGTAAGCTTTCCCCACTACTTAGCTCTCTTCTCTCTAGTATAGGTGATACCTTTTATTGGCTAACTGAATAGATGGTAAATGCAAGCTTGGTTCCCTTCTTCAGTCATGGCATCTGAATTAGCACATTATTGTGTATTGTTTCCCATGTACTCTCATTAAGTGAAGTAAAACAAAAAAAATAAAAAAGCAGAGTTAAAATACTTACCTTACATACAGCCAATTCATTACAGTCACTGCATGAGCTGTGCTGTAATTAACCGGGACCCGATGATTCTTCACAGCACTGGCTGACTGAGAAGCCAGCGCGCAGCTCCTCCAGATGTGCCTCACTGGCCTCATATATCATCACGTTCTCATTGGCCCCCACAATGAACATGATGATGTTTAAGGTACAGACGGTGAAGCAAGTCGGGAGCAGCTGAGGCGCTGGTTTCTCAGTTAGCCAGCGCTGTGAAGAATCATCGTTTACCGGCTAATTACAGCAAAGCTCATGCTGTGACTAATGAATCAGCTCTATATAAGGTAAGTATTTTAACACTGCTTTTTTATTTTTTTTTTGTTTTAGTTCTCCTTTAACTTATATAATACAGACTTCAATGCTGTAGCAAATTTTCGTGTACCTTTCCTCCATTCTGTGCCTGGACACTACTGTCTTTGAGGTCTACAGAACATTACTTTAACGTAATGGATTTGTTTCTGTTTTTTGATTCACTTTATATAGACAGAAGAATCGGGTTGGATAAACTTTCTGTAGAACAATGCATTTTGCATTATTTATATGTTAAAACACATTCTTATATTTGGCCAAAACATTAGAACAACTCAATGACTTAATAACTAAGGGTCTTCTAGAGGCTGAAACTCCCTTTAAATGCACTTATTTACATTTTATTGGGGTGAAGGGTCCTAGTTATGTATATGTATTAACTAATGTTCAACAGTGGTAGCAGGTGTTTTTTTTTTAATATAAAAAGATCAAGTTATATGCAAACCACAGGTTAATCAGAAAGTAAAATAAATCAGGCTTGAAAGACAACATTTTAATATAGAATTTACATAACAAATATAAATGATTAATGGCAATTTTCACTTTATGAATTTATTGGTCATTGAAGGTGTGACCTTATATTGCCGTTGGTGATATGACCCATTCCCCTGGCCAGCTAATTAGCTTTCAACAAGGGGAGGTAAATTAGAAATGATGGCAAGAAAAATCTCTAAGGGTGCGCCATCGGAAGACCACTTTCTAGTCCGCAGTGTATCAAGATGTAGCACAGTCTGGGTTATACGGCGATGGCTTCAGTGGTATTCATTGTAATAAAAGACGTAGACAGTATTAAGACTGCATCCTTTAGGGCAAGATGGGAACATAAAGCACTAGACAATGGCTGAATATAACACTGAACTGGTCCACAAATATGGTTAATATGGTGGTGCTTGTGGTCAATACAAGAAAAGCATTTTACAGACATTCAATAGGGCCATATTCAGCGCCCTAAAAGACACAGTCGCGTCCCCAGGAAACTGAACTTCTCTCGATAGGTTAATCCACTAGCTTTTCAGAATTTGTGGGGGTTATTCACTAATGTATGAATTGTTGCGTATAGGTGCCAATTCGCCAGATAAAGACGGTCGCAATAGGCTGCTACTGTCACAGTCGTGGCTTTATTATGGGAAAATTGTCGCAATCTTAACATTAAAAAATCGTTGCGACTTTACAATGGGGAAATTGTGGCGGATTTGCTATGGGGAAATTGTGGCGGATTTGCTATGGGGAAATTGTGGCGGATTTGCTATGGGGAAATTGTGGCGGATTTGCTATGGGGAAATTGTGGCGGATTTGCTATGGGGAAATTGTGGCGGATTTGCTATGGGGAAATTGTGGCGGATTTGCTATGGGGAAATTGTGGCGGATTTGCTATGGGAATCCGCTGTTTGTGAATTCGACAGTCGAATGCGCACCTTAGTGAATAACCCCCCTTTAGTCTTAAAAGGGCTGAACCTAAAGGAATGATGTTTATTCCCCACCTCATGGTGTGTTTAACTGACTTAATAGAGGAAACTATCAAAGCATAACCAATTCAAGGCTGTTATTACTCAACCCAGCTTGGTCCTCTATCAGCTGGGATTGGAGGACCATACAAGGCAGACATTTTAATGTGCTACATCCTCCAAGCCGCAAGGGGCGCTGTAGAAAACGGTCTGTAATATCATTCACAATGACAAATGTCTAATTTGCTTTATCTATAGGGGGCGCAAATGTGCCAGACAGTATCATGTGTACTCCGGACCACCCGGGGCGCTGCAGGTTCGCTTCTTTTTTGCAGCGCTCCTCCTGGCCGCCATGGGGCGCTGCTGGCTCCTCGCACTGTGCTCCCTGCCGCACGGCGGCGTTGTTGTGTAACGCGTAGTCCCCGCGGGTGCTGTGGAGGCCTTTATTACAGCTATTCGGTATCCCTGCTTATCAGCCCTCGGCTCGGGCGGCCCGCTCCACCATGGCGGTCCCAGTGTCTCCCGTGGGCAAGAGGCTGCGGTTTCTATTTGATGAATCGGCCTCCGGTCGGGAGGGACCCGCTGACCCGTCCACTCCGCTAGGGAAGCGGGCCTGGCAGGGCGGGATAGTGCGGGGCTTGAAAGGAGCGGTTCCCGAAGAACTAGCAGTAAGTACGGTCCAATGAGCCTAACAGGGCGGCCGGGCACAGCTATCCCGAGTGGCCTCAGTCAGGTCGTGTTTATCACTCGGTCTCCGGGTCGGCCTTGTGCCCTGTTCTTAGGGGCGGTCAGTCCGCGCCCCGCTGACCTGTCCGGTAAATCCGAGCCTGGGAACTTACTGTGCGACCCGCCCTCGCCTTGTTTTCTAGCGAATGAGGCCCTTCTCTTTAACCCGCCTGTGAGTGTTTGGCACAGGCAGTCGGGAGATGTAGTCCAGCAAGGCTTGTCTGTGTCCCTGGCAGTGGTCAGACATGGGCGACTTGCTTTCACTCTGGCATAGAGTAGGTCTGTGTGGCCCAGTATTTACAGTCACACCAGCCTCTCAGGGGTTAAATAACATGGGCTGTTGGGGGGGCAGAACATTCAGCCTGGGCTCAAGGCTTTTCCAGAAACATGAAGTGTAGATAATAATAATGTTATAATAATTTCCTCCTGCTGAGGTCTGGGGCATATTGACAAAGTTCAGCGTCACGTGGTTCACTGCTTTTTTTGTTTTGCTTTTCTTCTGTTGTGGGTAATGTCATTCAGTTGTTAGACAATCTCACCCATTAAACGCGCTTTGTGAACCAAATACGCGTCCCTCTTCAAAACTATACCGCGAAGCTTGTAATAATTTGTATTTGGCTTTACTCTATGGAAAACTTGCCAAATAATAATTCTGTTAGAAAACATTTCAGACAACTTGCCTTAAGGTGGAAACTAAAAAAAAATAAACGTAGTTTTAAATTTTGTGTTTTTTGTTTTTTTTTTTCCCCAATGATATTTTGTCTGTTCTGTGTACACATTTTAATTTGCATTCTTTAAAATCCTTTCTTATAAGCATTGTGCGCTAGCTTTCTAACAGTACAGTACTGAAACTTCTCTATAAACACCACTCTCCCCCCCCCTTCCCAGTCTGCTGCAGAACTATTATGGGAACAGTATAAAAAAAAAAAAAAAAAAATTAAATCTCTTACTAATTCTGAAAAAATGATAACTTCTAAAAATATTTTCTATTCTATTTACATTTAACTTTCACTTTCCTTTTAAACTGGGTTAATGAATATGGATTAGAAAATTTTTAATTGAACTCATTGGCAGTGGGGGGTGGGTGTGTGTTGATGCAGCAGATCATATGCTTAAATAAGCAAATTGATAAGAAACACAGATTAGTAAAAGACTAGTACTGGGTGGGAGTAACTAAATTATGTCCGTTCAACTAAAAATGTTTCAAATGTTGATGTTACTGTTTAAATTTAAAACAGAAACTTTGTATTCACCTTTGCTTATGGTACATAGAAAGTCGTACTAGCAATTTTTATCATTTGCATTTGTTTCTTGGGTATGTAGTGGTCCGTGTATATGCAGATAAATATTTTTTAGGGTTTTTGACCCCATTTATAAACATTATTTTATTTTATAGGAATTGTTTACCTTGGAATAAATTATTAGTATGTTGTAGCCTTTTATCACATTATTCACCTGTTTTTTTTTTTTATTTTGGGGGGAGTGTTTTTCATTATTTACCTTTTAATTTCTTCTTTAGTGGAACACACGTCTTTTTCTTATTTTTCTCTTTAGGTGTATGTGGAATTTGATGAAAAAAGTTATAAACAAAACTCTTGGGTACAGGTTCATGGGGAGGATGTCTTGGTGATCCTAATAGAAGGACCTTTGGTTTGGTCTCCAAGAAAAGAGCCAATGAATATTCAAGGAAGCAAAATTTGCCCAACTCATTGGCCAGCTCTGGTAAACTGATTACTAAATACTTTGCATATTAACATTTTAGAATTTCTTATTATTTTTTTTGCCAAACTGTGTTGATTTTAAAGGCAAACTCTCTCAATTTTCAGTACTAATTCACATCAAAGATTTAGGGCCTCACTGTCAAAAATCTGAATAGCCGTGTAGAGATATGAATTCACATCTATTTGCCACTTCCCCTGTTTGCTTATTGAATAAACTGGGAAGTGGCCAATAAGTAACCAATTTGGGCGTCTAAAGTAGTCTCAAACGTACGGAGCATTCACACACTTCTACTATTGACTAAACTGCGGAGTGTGCCGAAGGTGCGAATGCAACTAGGTGTACTGCCTGAAATTCACCTGTTTCACTTCGCTATTTTAAAGTGACGAATTGGGGAGTTGATGACAGGGCTCTGGTGTTGCAAAAGGCGACTATTCATTCAAAAGTTACAATGGCGACTAAGTGATAGTGTGACATAGAAATAGAATATTCACAGAATACAGTTAGTGAGATATGATGAGGCTGACGTCACTGCCCTTCACTTAATAAATTCTCCTCACTCTGCATGACTTCTCACCCTACTTCTATTCACCTAACTATGCTACACTATGCATACGACAGCGATCGCAAGTGTATTCTCCACTTAGTCAATAGTGAGAAGTGAATCTGGATCTATTTTGGCAATGTGACTCAAATTCTAGCAAAGTCAATTCACCCTTTTGGCAATGAGGCCCTCAGAGTAGTACTCTATAAGATATACTTTAAACATGTAGGGTTCAGCTTGTTCCAACTAGATAACAATATATAAAAAATATTTTTGAGATTTCTGTTGGAATCTGTAACTGTTCACTTATGTATTTTAATGTGACACATTTTTAATTATAAAAAAGTTTCATATTTTGCTTCACTTGTAAATATTTATTCTTCTTTATTAACAGACCTTCACTCCCCTGGTGGATAAGTTGGGACTGGGTACTCTTATTCCCATCGAATTTCTTTTGGAAGAATTATTGCATTTCCTTCCAGATGCCAGCTCTCTAAAACTTTATCAGGTATTGCAGTTTTATGTTAGTTGGTTTGAATATTATTTATGCTGAGCTGTTTGCTTATATTTCTTTCTCCATTTTAAATATAGCAAATGGGAGTTGATAGCCATAAGTTGGTTTTGAAGGAGCAGCCTCTATTAAAGGATGCAGTTACATCTGTGATCAATTCAAGAAAAGTCCAAGATTTGATTTTAAGAGGTATGTTATATTATCCAGCCCACGACGTGGTGCTATCTGGCCCGCAGTCCAAATTCTGAAGTCTGAATTGTTGCGTATAAGGGGGGAATTCACCATAGTGCGAAGTGAGGTCCTTCGCCTCACTTCG